>JAODAL010035616.1:0-42731 GCA_025379985.1 Phyllomedusa bahiana
CTTTTTTTAAATCCGAATACATTACAGAAACTGTTTTTTCACTTTGGCGCCCCTTAAAAGCTTTTGTTCATTGAGGCACCTTGCATTTAAAAATGTGAATACAGCAATTTTGTAGTCACCAAACAGGTGAATTGAAAGGTCCCAAAAAAAATCCGTTTTTTTAACCCAATACATTACTGATAGGTTTTTTTTGGGAACTTTTGCCCACCCCCAAAAATTTGTTGATAGACCCCCCCTTCCCGGTTAAATTTGAATCCACAATTGTGAAAGTTCCCAAACCAGGTAATTTTGATTGGTCCAAAAAAAAACCTTTTATTACCCGAATAAAATTCCCAGAGACGTTTTTTTTCACTTTGGCGCACTACAGCTTTGTTCATTGAGGCCCCTTTGCACTTAAATGTGAAACAGAAATTTTTGTATCACCACAGGTGAATTGAAAAGGTTTCCAAAAATACCTTTTTTTTACCCGAAAAACATTACGGGATACGTGATTTTTCATTTTGGGCGCACTACACCCTTTTTTTCATTGGGGCCCACCTTGCACTTAAAAAAAAGTGAATACAGAAATTTTTGGTAGTCACCACATTAAATTTTGATTTTTTGCCAAAAAAAACCTTTTTATTATCCAAAAACATTTCAGTTTACGTGTTTTTTCACTTGGCACGGGGCCAGCTTTGTTGAAAACCCTACTTTGCATTTAAAATTTTGAATAAAAGCAATTTGTAGTCCCCCACGGGTGAATTGATAGGGGCCAAAAAAAACCCCTTTTTTATTATCCAAACTTTTTCAATACGGGGTTTTTTCACTTTGGCCCCAGAACTTTTTTTGATAAATCTACTTTCTTTTAAATATGAATACAGAAATTTTTTGTAGTCACCACAGGTAAATTAAAAAGTGCCAAAAATACCTTTTTAAATATCCGATAAAAGTACATTTCAGACGGGGTTTTTTTTTTCATTTTTTGGTCAGTCAAGCTTTGTTGATAGATCTATTTTTGCTTTTAAATTTTTAACCCAGCAATTTTTTGTAGTCATAAACAGGTGCAGAAACGGGGAATGGGTAGGACACGTTTAATGGACACATATTGAAAAAATTTGACTTTTTTTTCCCCAGATATCTTTAAAAATAGCTAGCAACCCCTGAAATTGAGACGCCCCATTTAATAAAATTTAAAAAAAGAGAAACAAAGAAAATGGGGGGGAATTCCATCCTATTTTAAAAAATGTTTTTCTAAATTAAACTACAAAAAAATTTTCATGTAAAAAAATAGCGGGAAAAAAAATTTCCCTCTAAATTGTACAAGGGGGGCTACAGGAAAATTTGACCAATGTAGGTTTTTTCAAGGACAGGGGATTTTGGAGCACGGACAGGAAAAAAGTACGAGAAAATTTATCCCCCAGCACTTTGGATAAAAGAAAAAAAAAACCCAAAGGAAAAAAGGCACCTGGCGGGAAACGGGAGCTTTAAACCCCCCAGTTTTTCCCAAGTAAAGCTAAATTGGGTTTCCGCAATCAAACGGAGGGGCAAGCCTACCCAGGACAGGGACAGAAATATGTCCAGTAAAACAAAAATGGGGGTTTTGAAAGACTCCTTTTTCCGGCCTTTTTTTAATCGGGGTCATCATTTTTTGGGCTCATCTGTGGCCCAGGCAGGGATAGTCTATGTCCCCTGAAACTAAAATGGGGGTTTAAAGACCCCCTTTTTCCCCGGCACTTTTTAATCGCGGGTCTTTCGGGTTTTTTGGGGCTCATGCTGTGGCCCAGGACATTAACCCAATGTCCGGGTGAAAACTAAAAGGGTTTGGTTAAAAAACCCCCTTTTTCCCGGGCACTTTTTAATCGGGGGTCATGCATTTTTGGGGGCTCTTTCTGTGGGACCAGGACAGGTATATTCCCATTGCCCAAAGTGAAACAAAAATGGGGTTAAAAGACCCCTTTTTTCCGGGCATTTTTAAATTTTCGGGGGGTCATGCATTTTGGGGGGCCCCATGCTGTGGACCGGGAAACAGGTATAGCCCCAGTGGTCCATGAAACAAAAATTTTTTTGTTGAAAGACCCCTTTTTCGGCATTTTTTAATTTCTGGGGTCATGCGGGTTTTGGGGGTTTCATGTTTGAAATTCCGGGAAACGGGAATTAAATGTCCATTTCAAGAAAAATGTTTGGGGTTTCAAATCAACGGCCCTCTGGCATTTTTTAAATTTTGTGGCTGGTTCTTTCCCGGTTTAAGGGTATGCTGTGGTGCAAGACAGGGAAAGTGAAGGGTCTTAAATTTTTTTTTCTGTGGCTTTTAAAAACCCTAAGGGGTGTTGCCAAAAGTTTTAAGCACGGTATCCATTTGACTTTTTGGGGAAATTTAATTCCAGCTTCTCCAGCCCTTTTTGGGGTGTAAAATAAAGGGTGTTTGTTGCCCCCATAATTTTAAAAGGGGGTTCATCGATCATAATCTCCCAACGCCCAAAACGAAAAAACTTTCGAAGGGGGGTTTTGGCAAATCGACCATCGACCGATGTCGAGGGCCCCAATTAATCCCCTCAACACTATTCTTAAATGCCCTTTAAACTTGGTTGTCCAAGTGGGAAACCCTTTTCAAAGTCTTACCCAAAAGGGGAAGGGGCGGGCGGGGGGGTGCCCAAACCGGGTAAAACCACCAGGAATGGAGAAACGCCCCGTAAGAGTCAAGCCCCCCGAGGGGTTGGGTAGGAAACTCAGCCCACGGAAGAAAGCTTGGGCCCATTTGTCCTGATGGCCCGGACCCAAAAAGGGGCGCGGGTTTTCCCCAAAGAAACCCTGATTCACCCTCTCCACTGACTTTAGTCTGGGGGTGTAGGCAGAAGAAAATTTCCAATTTAACTTCCCAAGCGAGAACACGGGGCCCCACCCAAAAATTTTTGGAGACAAATTGGACTTCCCGATCAGATACGATTTTAAAGGGGTAACCCAGGGAAAGGAACAAAAATTTTGCTGGAAGAAATGTCCCCCCAGTTGAGGACCGGGGGAAGCCCGGGGGAAAGGGAAACAAGGGGGACTTTTTTTTTAAAGAACCCTTTTTCCCGGGCCCACCCAAAAACGGGAAATTCCCCTGAAGAGGGCAGAAGGACCCGGTGATCAAGTCCAAAGCCAAATTTAAGGGACCCAATGGAGCCTCTGGGACGGGCAAAAGGGAAACTAAAAAGGCCCAAGGGGCCTATTGCGGGGAACCTTGTTCCGGGCACATTTTGCACGGGAGAGAACAAAGCTTGGACCCCTGGGGGGGGGTTTGGCCACCGGTGCGCCATGAGATGAGGGCGGGGGACTTTCAAATGGGGGGGGGTTCCCAAAGCCGGGAAAGAGAACAAAGCCCCCATCCAAAATTTCCCCTCCGTCTGAGCGTTTGGACGAACTGGGTTTTTTCCCGGGGTTGGTACCCCCCCGAAATCCACCGGAGCCACGGGGGACCCACCTTTTCAGGAGCAAGGGAAGTCCCGGGACACGGGTTTTTCCTTCTCCAGTAACGTCAAAAGGCTCGGGGAGGATTGGAAAAAAAAAAAAAAGCCCTTGACTTTCTTCCCGGCCCCCCCGGGAAAGTGAAAACCTTAAGTAAAAAGCGAGAAAAAAAAGAGTGACCACCGGGCCTGGTGAGGATTCAAACCTGGGAAATTCTGGGGGGTACCGAAGATTCCTTGTTGGTCCGTGAAGACGTTCGAATGGGTGCCGACCCCCTCCTTTCCAAAATGCTCGCCACTCCCCAGACCAATTTTGATGGCCCCAGTTTTTCCCCATCTCCTATGGTTTTATTTTGCTTCACCCGGGCGGAAGGTCCGGAGAAAAACCGCAATTAACCGTTTTTCCCTTTTAGCCCTTTTTCCGGGGGTCAGGCCCGCCCCTGCCCCCCATGGAAGGGCCAAAAACCTCCTTTTTAAAGGGCCTACCCGGGAAACCAAACGAACCAGGATAGGTGCTGAAAAAAAACGGGGACTTCATTTGAGAGAATGCCTCCTCAGCAACGGGGCCAAAAACCCGGGTTTGGGCATTTTTTTTTTTTTTTTCCCCGGGGGGGGGAGAGCCAGGGATGGGAGCCCCCCCACGAAGAAAATGGGGAATAAACGCCGGTAGTGGGTTGGCGAATCCCAGGAAGCTTTGGGAATCTCCCGAAAAACCGACGGGGCCCGGGGCCATTTCTGGATCCGGGAAATTTTAAAGCGGGGTCCATCTGCAAAAACCATGTTTGGAAAGACTATGTACCCAAGGGGAAAGGAACTGCCGGGGTGAACCCGACACTTCCCCACCCGGGCATACGACGATTGTTCCGCGGGCCCGTCGCGGGACCTGGCGTATTTTACCCGATAAATTCTTTATTTTTAAGGGAAAAAAAATCAGAAAAACGCCCAGATACACTATGACGAAGGGGGAAACGCAAGCCCTCTGAAATACGTCATTTGACAAATTTTCCTGGAATACCCCCTGGGGCTTTCCCAACCCCCAAAAGGCATCACGAAAATACTCGAAATGACCGTCCCGGGTGTTGAAAGCCGTTTTCCCCCTCGTCCCCCCCCACAAAATTTTGACGGGTTTTTAAAGGGACCGCGCAGGTCCAATTTTTGTAAAAAACCTTGGCTCCCCGAAGACAATCAAAAACTCCGATATCAGGGGTAGGGGGGTAGCGATTCTTCACCCTATTTTTGTTCAGCCCCCTGTAATCGATACAAACCCCAAGAGACCCCTTTTTTTCTTCTGGACGAAAAAAAGCCAACCCCGGGGGGCAAGGAGGAAATTGCGATTAACCCCCTTTGCCAATTCTCCTGTATGTAAAGGCCCCCCAAATGGCCCGAATTTTCGGGGACGGACAGAGTGTAACCCGACCCCCCGGGGGGACTGGTTCCGGGGAAGGGGGGTCTATTTGGTGCATATGGGGGCGATGGGGTGGTAGCTTCTCGGCCCCGTTTTTTCTGAAACACATCTCCAAAATCCCGATTTCTCCGCTGGCAAAACCCGGGAGGGGACTTGACGGACGACGGGGGACGGAGAAAATGGGCACCGGGGGTGGTGCCCACCAAACAGAATTCTGGCACTCCATCCCCCCCGTAGAACTTCGCCTTTCCGCCAAAACAAAACGTAGGGGGGGTGACGTTTTCAGCCAGGGGAGCCCCAAAAAGGAACCCCCGAAGAAGCGCGAGGCAAGGGGGCTGAAAGGAGATCTTCTCCATGTTTAGGACCCCTACAGGGGGGGTCACAGGGCCCGGGGGGATGAACAAGGAAAGGAGGTTTGCTTTAGAAGCTCCCCACGACGGTTAGATTAGCAAAAGGCTTTTCCAAGCGGATGACTGGCAAAGTGGGTAGCGAAACACCAAACAAAACCCCAAAAAAGGAAAGGGGCAAGAAAAAAAAAGTTGGCCGAGCCCAGTCCAGGAAGGCAGGGAAACCCCAAAAGAAAAGGCCAGCATCCTTTTACCCCACCGAAAACAGTCGTGGAAGGAAGACCTTTAGCAAACCCAGGGGTCCCTCTCCTATGGCTCCTAGGGGGCGAGCGATTTCCCGAACGCTGCGGACCGCTGCGGACAACTTCTACGGAAATGGTCCGGGGGCTTGGGGCATTAGGCAGAGGTTTTTTCCATCCCGACGGAACAGCTCAGATTTGACAAGTGAGCACGGTCCCCCCCTGCATGGGTTCTTATTTGGGAAACCCCGTGGAGGAGGCATTTGGGGATTTTCTGGAACACCCGGAAACCAACAGGTAACAGCGAGGTTTTTCTTAAACACGCTCCGGCTTTGCTCCTGTTTTTCTTTTTTCAAAACCCCAAGTCAATGCGTGTTGGGCCCGGTGGATGAGGGTCCCCCAACGAAGGGGGGAAGAACCCTTTCGCCAGCCGGGGTCCTTTACCCCTTTCTTGACAGGGCCCTTTTTTGAAAGTGGCCCCAGAGAGCAGCCATTCCACGACAGCTCGGAGGCTAGGGTTTGGGGGGAACTGTGACTGCATAATCTGCTACGGAGGAGTCCCCCCTGAAAGTAGGGTTTAATAAACCCGTCTCCGCAGGAGAACCTCGCGGGGAAACCCCCCCGAAACGCTGCAGAATTCAAAAGGGAAGGGCCCGAAAGGCGCGGGCACTGGGTCCAAATTTCCCGGGCCCCCAAAAGGAGTTTGCCCAGGCCCCGGGGCCCTTCCCCCCCAAAAACGGGTCACCAAATCCACCCTTTTAGCCTTTTGGTTTGGGAACTTTTTCGGCCCCTCAGCTCCACGGCATAGACACTGCGTGATTAAAACCTTTTTGCACAGCTTCAATCCCCTCAAACTTTGGGGGGTTAAAAGGGAAGGGGTAAGCTTTGGGGCCCCCGGTTGCCACGGGACGGCCGGGGGGAAAAGGGGACCGCTGGCGAAGGGGCAGGTTGGGGGCTGCTGGACGCCAGGAAAATTTGGGGCATCATGGCGGGGCAGCTGACCCAATTTAGCTGTGCCCCGTTGCGCGAAACTGCTGCGACTGGGTTTGGGGACAATGTTCGGAGATTCCCCCAAAAAAATTGGCAAAGGGGCCCCCTTTGGGGGGATCCATGGCTTGGTCTAACTGTAACGGGTGGGTTTTGGTTTGGGTCCCCCTTTTGGGGCCACCGCAAGGATGATAAACTAAGCCACCCAAAGGGAAAAGGAATCTAAGCAGCCCCCGGTTTTCAAACCCGAGCCCTTGGGCCCCAAAGCGGGATTGGGCTTTCTGCGGGGTGAGGCTACCAGGGCGTCCCCCCCGACGTGCTTTCTTGGATTGGGGGGCAGGGACAGAGTAGTAGTCCAGTAAATTTAGTCGTGGGCCGGCAGAAGGTCCGGGCAGGCGGCAATGGTTTGTGGGCGTAAAAGGCAGGAAGGTCAGGGGGAGGGGGCAAAGGTTTTTGGGCGGAAACGTAAACAAGGGGGCTGGTACACGGTAAGGCAGAATAACTTTTGGGAAAGCTTTCCCCTAGGGCTCCCGGGGAACATAGAACCAGCAAAGGAAAGTCCTGCTGACGCACCCCAAAAAAATAGGGGAAGCACCTGGCAAGCACCAATTTTTCCGGGGCGCTGGCCCTTTAAAATGCACAAGGGGGGAACACGCGCTGAGGAAAGGGGGGACGCGCGCCACGGCCGGGAAAGGGGCGCTGACAGAGCAGGAACAGGGCAGTTGTGAAACCCGGACGCAAGGCCCCCGCCCCGGCCCTCCCGCGGCCCCCACGCCACCCGTTTCCCGGGGAGGGATCCCAGAGAGAGGGGCAAAGGGTTCCCCCTGCGGCCCGCGGGCCGGGGGCGGCGCCCCCGCTACACCCAAACCCCCATTCCTGTTTCTGACAGCACCATCACCCTTAGCCACTCTTGACAAATTTTTAATAAAAAAATTTCCCGTTAAAACCACATTTTTTTTCAATTTGGACCATTGTATAGCTGCATTTCACAGCAACATGCCCCCAAAAAAAAAAAAACATGACCCTTGAGCCCCTTTTGACAATTTGTGAAAACAAATGTCTGTTAAAAAACAAAAAAATTTTTTTTTAAAAAGGGCCTGTATTATTGCAGGGATTTCAAATGCAAGGCCCAAAAAATTTTTAAAAATGACCTTTTCAGCCCCCGGTTTAAAAATTTTGAGGGGGAAATTTCCACTTAGAAACCACATTTCTGTTCCAAAGGACCAGGGTTATAGCTTTTTCTCACAGGGACCATGACCCCAAAACCATTTACAATGCGAAAAATTTTAAAGAGGGGTGGGGGTTAATGGAAAAACGGTTTTTTTCAAGAAACCTTGGGTCTTTTTTTTAGTTCCCCCCACAGCAAAACCACAAAATGGGAAAATTTTTTGGGGAAATGAGAAAAATATTGGGAGTAAAAATAATCATTTAAAAAAATTTTTTTTTTCAAAAAGGGCCTTTCTATTTGAAGGGAATTGAAAATAATCGGCCCAAAAATAATTTGGTGACCTCGGCAATTTAGCCACAACAACATCCGAAGGGTCCATGCCTAATTTTCTTGGGTAAAAAAATTTAAACGTCCACATTTTCGGGGGAAACCGGATGCGTTTGGGCCCGTAATGAACCCCCCCTCCAGCTGTGCTAAGGTCCGCTCAGATAAAAGCTGGCTGCCCGGGCAGAAAAAACACCCCTATTGGGGTTGGGGAGGCGAGCTTTTTGGGCCATTCATTTCCCTTTTGGAAAACCCAGAAGTCCAAATTTTTTCTGGAACATATCCAAAAACCCTCGGTGTTGGACGCAGAAAAGTCGTTTCACCATGATTTTTAAGCTGGTCTCTGTGTGTTAGGGTTGTGGCCCTGCATTACTGCGTTTGGGGGAGGTTGGGTAAATAAAGATTGCCAGAGGTCACCCATTTTTTGGTTTTTGCCCCCTTGCCCTGCTTTCGCCCCCTTAAAGGCCTTTCTTGGCACTCCCAAATTTCTGGGCCCGTTTACGGGGCTTGTTCCCAAACCCTGAAAATTTTAAGAACATGAAAACAGACGAAACCCGATGTCCCCCAGTTGATCAAAACAGCAAGGGGCTCCATTTTCCCCAATTTTTACTCTCTATTTTGGGGTTTGGGGGAAGCAAAGTGCTGGGGTTTTTGGTTTTTTTACCCGGGGGTCCAGGAGGGTGGCCACCCAAGGGGAAATGTTTTTTCATTTTTTATGCCTTAATGCAAGGGTCATGTTTTTGGGGGAAATGGGGCATCCAAGCACTCAAGTGAAGATTTGGGGCCTTGATTTTCCCCCAAACCCCTGGATCAGGGGCACTACAAACCCCATCTTCCCCCCCTCCGCCTCAAAATTTTGCACCCAAACCCCCTTTCCAAGGCAGGGACGTCGGGAACTTTGCTGTCCCCAAAAATACCCCCCTCCTTTCCCCCTCCCTTCCCCCCAGCACAGGGTTCAACACAACCATTTCTTGCCTCAATGATGCACCCAGAAGGGTGAGGCACCACCTTGCACAAAACCCCGGACCCCGAAAACCCCTTCCTAATGAAACTGAAAAAATTGGGAAAAGGGCAGGAAATTGGGATTTTGACGGGGAGAAAGGCTCCGTTCCCCCCCATCTGTGTCCGTCTCCTCCTCCATCGCTGGTTTGGGGCGCTGAAGTTTCAGAAATGTCCAACGGGTCGTTCCGAACTAAGAAACACCCCCAAAAGGTTTATGCTGACAAAGGGAAAAATCCGCACTGACCTTTTTTGGGGGCTTCTTTAAAAAAAAGGGAAGCAAGGTGCAAAAGCTCTTTTCACCTTTTCCTTCCACCTTTAGTGGCTCAAACCCCCCCCCCAGGGCCGCACTGCTGCTTGTCAGGCCATGTTTCACTTCGTACGCAAATTTTGGGATTGCGCTGGCTGCCACAATCGCTTTGGGGCATGTGGGGGGTGGAATTCCAGCGTGTTGCCACGTCAACAATGAGACAGGTTGACGGGGAGGCCGAGCTGAACCGCTGCAACGCAGCCCGGCGGGGAAGAAGCAGGGGCGAACCGCGGGGAAAATGCAACTCAGAACCTCAGCCTTCTTCAGCAGGCCATTTCCCGACCCTGGTAACGCTTAGAAATTTCTGGACAAGGTTCATGACAAGTGCCAGGCAAGGGAGTTTCCAAACCAAACCCATCTTAAAAGGGCGGCCAGCAGATTTCGACCGTTATCGCACACCACCTTGCCTGGCACAAGGTTCTTGTCACCCCACCCAGCGCTTGGTCTTGTTGTGGAGAGACGGGCCCCAGCTCCTGACCTGTGTGTGGACGGTCTCCAAGACAGATTAATTTCAACACGGCCTGGTTTCTCTGGGCACGTGATGCCACCAGAGGACCTTGGGGGAAAGAGCCCTGCAACATCCCTGCGGTTTTGAAGAGCGTGCGCCGAGCCTGAGAGCCACCGTCACCCCCAGAGATATCCACCAAGCTCACCCAGTGAGCTCACAGAGATATAGCGGCCTTGGCCGTGCTTACTAGTCCATGTGTCAGTGGTCAGATGGACTTTTCCGGACACAGATGCAGACAACGCGCTTGAAATTTTAGATGACACGTGGCTGGCCAGGGCAGGGACGGCTTTTCTGGAAAAGAAATGCCTGCTCAGCATCTGGTATTGGGGGCAGGCAAGGGCCATGACGTGGCGGAACCCATCTGTATCCACCAGACGGATAGGCAACATTTCCAAGGCCAAAAGCCTGGCAATGCCGACATTCAGGCTTTTGGCTTTGGGATGGTTTGGGTTAAAGTGTTTCTTCTGCTCCCAAACCTGGAAGACAGAAGGCTGGCTGCTAGACTGGCCGCTGTACGGCGTGCAGGTCGTCAAACTGGTGGAAGGAGAAGGGGTAGGATGGGTCTCTGGTGGTGCTGGTGGTACTCGGGCGACGGTGGAGGCTGAAGCGGAGGCTGATCCCTGATCATGACTCTGAGAGACATGGGCAGCTGAGGAACGCTTGGTGGTGGCGGAGGAGAAGGAGGCGGAGACAGAGGGTGTGACAGTGGTTGGAAGCCCGGCATCGGTGTGGCCTTTTTTGGCCAAGTGTTCCCTCCATTTCAACTCATGCATTCGCTGCATGTGACTAGACATGTTGGTGGTGGTTTAACACACCTAAGATTCTTGCCTCTACTGATGCGTTTACGGCAAAGGCGGCATATGACATCGCTGGGTGAATCAGAGGCTTGCTCGAAAAAGGCCCAGGCTTGAGAGGTCCTGGACCTTTTCGACGGCGATAAGCAGGGCCGGACTGGGAATAAAAACCAGCCCTGGCACAAAGCCCCCACCAGCCCACATACAATATCCGCTTAAAAAATTCCCCTTGTTCTCGCACCTCGCCACTTTCTAAAATAAACTACACTATAAAGCTGCTTTCACACGGAGCATTTTTGGTGCATTTTTTATGTTTTTTTGGTGCGTTTTTGTGCAGAAAGGCAGAGCAGTTAATGCTGTACATTTCTGCACAAAAAAAACGCATCAAAAAATGCACCAAAACCGCTCTGTGTGAAAACTCCCTAAACACAAGCAAGAAAGAAAAGTGGTGCAGAGAAACCCTTCGTCACAGAGTCAGGTGTGCGCTTTACAATCAGGAACAAGCCCACACTGACACTACATAAGCACCAACATAACCCACAACCCCACCAATCACATCCCCAGTAGTCAGGTCACCATCACATGAACACAGCACTGAATCAACACAGAAGTAAAATGACCCCTGACAGCAGGGACTCACAGGAGAAGTCATCTCTGATGGGAGTTGTTCTCACCTCCTTTTCTTCTTCTGGCCCAAACCTCCATGACGTCTTCCCTGATGAGTCGTTCCCTTCCATTTCTTTCTCTGTCCGGTACAGCATGCAATGTCTTCTTATCCCAGTCACTACTCATCCCTGTAGAATTTACCACAAATACATCTTAGAGTCCTCTCTTTTTCAGCACTTTCCTATCAATTCCTCAAACAGCGTATGTTAGACCCTAAAAATTAGAAATTAAAAAATGTCAGATAAGTGGCATGTAAATAGGTAGACCCCCATTAGGTAGGTAAACAGGGCCTTCCTCCATTAATTGGTAGGTAGACAGGGCCTACCCCTGTAATTAGCCCCAGTAACTAGCCAGGTAGCTGGGGCTGCCCACAGTAACTAGCCAGGTAGGGCCAGTAACTAGCCAGCTAGGGCCAGTAATTAGCCAGCTAGGGCCAGTAATTAGCAGGCAGGGCCAGTATGTAGCCAGGCAGGGCCACTAATAGGCAGGCAGGGCCACTAATAGACAGGCAGGGCCAGTATATAGGCAGGCAGGGCCAGTATATAGGCATGGTCAGTATATAGACAGGGCCACTTATAGGGAGACAGGGGCAGTATATAGGCAGACAGGGCTGGTATATAGGTAGACAGATCAGCATATAGGTAGCCCGGGCTGGTATATAGATAGAGAGAGCAGCATATGGGCAGACAGGGCTGGTATATAGGTAGCCAGGGCTGGTATATAGGTAGACAGAGCAGCATATAGGTAGCTAGGGCTGGTATATAGGTAGAGAGAGCAGCATATAGGTAGCCAGGGCTGGTATATAGGTAGCCAGGGCTGGTATATAGGTAGACAGAGCAGCATATAGGTAGCTAGGGCTTGTATATAGGTAGAGAGAGCAGCATATAGGTAGACAGAGCAGCATATAGGTAGCCAGGGCTGGTATATAGGTAGACAGAGCAGCATATAGGTAGCCAGGGCTGGTATATAGGTAGCCAGGGCTGGTATATAGGTAGACAGAGCAGCATATAGGTAGCCAGGGCTGGTATATAGGAAGAGAGAGCAGCATATAGGTAGCCATGGCTGGTATATAGGTAGAGAGAGCAGCATATAGGTAGCCAGGGCAGGTATATAGGTAGATAGAGCAGCATATAGGTAGCCAGGGCTGGTATATATGTAGCCAGGGCTGGTATATAGGTAGACAGAGCAGCATATAGGTAGCCAGGGCTGTTATATAGGTAGAGAGAGCAGCATATAGGTAGCCAGGGCTGGTATATAGGTAGAGAGAGCAGCATATAGGTAGCCAGGGCTGGTATATAGGTAGAGAGAGCAGCATATAGGTGCCAGGGCTGGTAATAATAGGTATGAGAGAGCAGCATATAGGTAGCCAGGGCTGGTATATAGGTAGACAGAGCAGCGTATGGGTAACCAGGGCTGGTATATAGGTAGACAGAGCAGCATATAGGTAGCCAGGGCTGGTATATAGGTAGACAGAGCAGCATATAGGTAGCCGGGCCTGGTATATAGGTAGCCAGGGCTGGTATAGAGGGAGAGAGAGCAGCATATAGGTCGCCCGGGCTGGTATATAGGTAGAGAGAGCAGCGGATAGGTAACCAGGGCTGGTATATAGGTAGACAGAGCAGCATATAGTAGCTAGGCGGGTATATAGGTAGACAGAGCAGCATATAGGTAGAAAGAGCAGGTATATAGGTAGCCAGGGCTGGTATATAGGTAGACAGAGCAGCATATAGGTAGCCAGGGCTGGTATATAGGTAGACAGAGCAGCATATAGGTAGCCATGGCTGGTATATAGGTAGCCAGGGCTGGTATATAGGTAGCCAGGGCTGGTATATAGGTAGAGAGAGCAGCATATAGATAGAGAGAGCAGCATATAGGTAGCCATGGCTGGTATATAGTTAGAGAGAGCAGCATATAGGTAGCCAGGGCAGGTATATAGGTAGATAGAGCAGCATATAGGTAGCCAGGGCTGGTATATATGTAGTCAGGGCTGGTATATAGGTAGACAGAGCAGCATATAGGTAGCCAGGGCTGTTATATAGGTAGAGAGAGCAGCATATAGGTAGCCAGGGCTGTTATATAGGTAGACAGAGCAGCATATAGGTAGCCAGGGCTGGTATATAGGTAGACAGAGCAGCATATAGGTAGCCAGGGCTGGTATATAGGTAGACAGAGCAGCATATATGTAGCCAGGGCTGGTATATAGGTAGCCAGGGCTGGTAAATAGGTAGTGAGAGCAGCATATAGGTAGTCAGGGCTGGTATATAGGTAGAGAGAGAAGCATATAGGTAGCCAGGGCTGGTATATAGGTAGACAGAGCAGCATATAGGTAACCAGGGCTGGTATATAGGTAGACAGAGTAGCATATAGGTAGCCAGGGCTGGTATATAGGTAGCCAGGGCTGGTATATAGGTAGACAGAGCAGCATATAGGTAGCCATGGCTGGTATATAGGTAGACAGAGCAGCATATAGGTATCCATGGCTGGTATATAGGTAGACAGAGAAGCATATAGGTAGCCAGGGCTGTTATATAGGTAGACAGAGCAGCATATCGGGAGCCAGGGCTGGTACATAGGTAGACAGAGCAGCATATAGGTAGCCAGGGCTGGCAGTTTAAAAATAAAAATAAAAGTAAAAACAATACTTACCTGATGTCTCTGCTTCCTCTTCTGTCCTCTTCCCTGGAGGCCGCCAGCAGCAGTGTGCGAGACGTGGAGCAGGCGCGCGATGACGTCATCACATCGCGCGCCTGCCCCGCGGCCTCCTGGGAGCTGAACAGACCGGAGCAGTAGAGCCCAGCTGTTCAGCCTCGACGGCAGCTTGCACCCCGCAGTGCAGGAGGCCGCCGTGATGTCTATATGGCTGGGTCGGTGACCCGGCTGTGCAGCCGTGTGGCGAGGGGGACCAGTCGGCCCCCTGCCACAGGTGTCCGGTCGCTGATGCGACAATTGCGGCTCCTGTAGCGCGCCACAGACCGGCGCCGGGACTCGGGGCCCGCCGGGGGGAAACACTGGTCCCCTCGGTGGGCGATCCGAGCCGGCCCGGACCCCAGTGGCCCACCGGGCAAATGCCCGGTTTGCCCAATGGTCAGTCCGGGCCTGGCGATAAGCGAGGAGTGGTGTTTCCGCTGATCGTGGCTGGCGGAATCATCACAGCGGACTTCAGCGACCGCCCTCTCCATTTTTGAGGCGGGACCCGTACTGACACCCCATCGTCTTCCTCCTCGTCCAGTGATGAAGCGCTCGCAAGTAAATTCTGCTGAAAAGACCACATTGGATCCGCAATGTCGTCGTCATCATCATCATCAACACAGGTGACTTGGTCGTCCTGACATTCTGCATCCAGGAGCTGCGGGCTACAAGCAAGAGGCACTGCAAGGCGTTGCCGACCGCCCGGGATTTTTGCCGATTGACCGGCTTCCTTCTCCTCCTCTGATGGCATCAGTAACTGGGCGTCATCCTCTTTGGCCTCTTGATCTTTGGAAATGTCTTCTGACCCCAACCGCATTTTGTCATCAAAGAGGTCTTCAGAAAATGGATTATCCACAGTGGTGGGTACACGAGTTGACATTTGGGCTGCCTTCGCTTCATGTTGGACGGATGCTGATGATGCTGATGACGACATTTGTGGCCGTGACTGGGAGGATGAGGAGGTAAGACTGCTGGATGCAGGTTGCATTAACCACTGAAGAACAGATTGGCGATGCTGTTCATTACTGAGATTCACAGGGCCCTGACCCAGCGGTGACAGGCCTGACGGTTCTGCAACTGATGATCCGCTGGCATGCGTGTTGTCGCCAGCACTGGAAGGAGCACCTTCTCTTGTACCTCTACCTCCATGTCTTACCCCCCTCTTTGCGCGCTTACCACCTGCATTTCGCTCCATGTTCAGAAATATAAAAATTTAAGAAGGTATGGAAGAGTTTTTGACAGTCTCTTATTAAAAGACAGCAAAGCACAGCTATTCTTAAATCCCTCTAATTTCCTACAGCCAACTAGGATTAGAAACTGAAATGTTTCTAGCGAATACCTGTGAAATGCGGTCTGGTGAAAAATGTAAGAAAAATCAACATGTTTTTTTCCTTCAGTCCCAGGGTTTACAACTCCCCGTAGGAAGAATTGATATTTTTTTCAACAAAATATAAACAAGTGCGCTATCGGGCCCCAAACTGAGTTAAACAGCGCAAAAAACTATTAAAGTTACCGGGAGAAAAATTGCGTTTTTTGCAGAAATGACAACAGAACAGTTGCTAAAATTTTTTTTATCCGAACTGTAAATACAACGTGGCTATTTAAAAAAAACTGGGGGCCGCCCCACTGCAATACAGCTATTTAAAAATTATCGGATAAAAACAAGGTTTTTTTGACCTATAAATCACCTGCGTTGATTTCCCAAAATTCTGTATTCAAATTTAAGTGAAAGGGTGGCTTGTGAAAAAAGGGGACTGCCCAATGAAAATCCGTAATTAAATTGTGTACGGATAAAAAAAAGGTGGTTTTTGACCTATAAATACCCTGCGGTGACTACAAAATTGCTGTATCAAATTTAAGTGCAAGGTGGTTTCTATAAACAAAAACTGACCGCACCAAAGTAAAAAAAAACCTATTTGAAATGTATACGGATAATAAAAGGGGGTTTTTTTGCCCCTAAAATACACCTGCGGTGACTAAAAAATTTGCTATATTAAAATGTGAGTGCAAGGTGCTCTAAAACAAAGGGACTGCGCCAAAGTGAAAAACACGAAATTAAATTGTGTAAGGGAAAAAAAAAAAAAAAAAAAGTGGTTTTTGCACCTAAAAAATACCCCCGGGGTGACTAAAAATTGTTTGTATTCAAATTTAAACAGGTGGCCTATGAAAAAAACGGGGCCGCACAAAGTAAAAAAAAAAACATTTTTAAAAAGTTTAAGATAATAAAAGGGGGTTTTTTTTTGAACATAAATAACCCCTGCGGTGTCTCCCAAAATTGCTGTTTTCAAATTTAAGTGCAAGGGGCTTAAGAACAAAGCTGGACTGGCCAAAGAAAAAAAAAACACGAAATTAAATTTGTGTACGAATAATAAAACGGGGGTTTTTTGCACCTTAATACACCTGGGGTGCTAAAAATTGCTGTATTCAAATTTAAGTCCAAGGGGCCTTATGAACAAAACGGGGCCACAAAAAAGTAAAAAAAAAACACCTATTTGAAAAAATATACGGTAATAAAAGGGGGTTTTTGCCCTATAATACACCTGGGTGACACAAAATTGCTGTATTAAAAATTTTAAGTGCAAGGGGCTCTATGAACAAAATGGGCAGCACCAAATAAAAAAAAAACACCTTTTGAAAAAATAGGGATAATAAAAAGGGGGTTTTTGCACCTATAAATACACCGGTGACTAGAAAAGTTCGTATCCTATTGAAATTTAAAAAATGGGTCTTTGAACAAAACTGAGCTGCGCCAAAAAATGAAAAAAAAAACTAATTAAACCCGTACAGTAATAAAAAGGTGAGTTTTGCACCCCTGCAGTTACTAGAAAAACTGTATCCCTTTTAAGGCAGGGCCCCAAAAAACAAGCAAAATTTCCTAAAAACTGGCCAAAAACGTTAATAAAAACCATTTCAATGAGGGTCAAAGCAAATTGGGCACACAATTACCACTCCCTTTCAAAAGCCCGCCGCCCCCCCCCCCCCCCCCCCCCCCCCGCGGCTTTCATTGAGATGCTCTTTTAAAATTCCAGGCCAAGTAACTAAGAGCTGAAAATCTTAAAATTTCCCAAGTTCTAAGTTCACAGCTAAAAGCAAGTTGTCTGGGAACAAAGAAATAGTTTTAAAATGAGTTTTTTGAGAGAAACGAGCACCCGTCCGCTCTTATGGGCACAGAACCCACTGATATGAACGAAGGGGTGTTCTATGTAAAAAAGGTCTGTATTTTTCCGCCCCAAACACAAAAATACACATCCCGTCATTGTCGCCAAAACCCCTCACCTGCTCTATTCTCTAAGCTGATTTGCTGGGGCCACAAAATGACAAAACGAGAAAAAGGCCGTATTAAAAGATTTGCGCAGATTTTAACCTAAATTATCGCGTGATTGAAAAAATCCGATCAACATAAAAACTGTGCCGATTTCAACTTTGTCGATAATAATCGCTCAACACTAATCTTGACCCATTCAAATTCTGGGTGTCCAAAATGGATGAATGGCCTGAGCCTGCTCAACACGTAAAAAAATTTATCCTGCCTGGCACCAGCGAACGCACCTTCAACGCTGGTGGGGTGATAAAAAAAAAAATCACAGAAAAAAAATTCCCCAGAAAACTAATAGTATTATATGGATTGGAACAACAAACCAGTCCCAAAAAATCCAAACAAATCCAAACCAAAAATTTAACTTTTTTAAAATTTTACCATAAAAATACGAATTTTTTAATCCAAAATTATCTAATCAATAAATGAAAACAACTGTCCCCCCTTTTCTTTCCCTAATTATCCTCAAAAGACCAAGTAACGTCCCGTAAGGACGGCCTAGTCTTTGTAGCCACCCTATTAAATCCTTTGTGCCCATCAAACTCCAAAAAAATTTTGCTATATAAAATCTCTGTCAGGAAAATATTATGCTAATATTTCTGGTTTTTAAAGGGGGCCAAAGTGACTTAATAGGGTAGCCCACAAAGACTAGGCCTCCTTTCGGAAATTCTTGGCGATTTCTTGGTTATTGGGGTAAGTGTAGGGAAGTAGACAGGGCAGTGTGTTTACATATATTGATTTTGTAGATTTTGGGTTAGAAATCGTATTTTTATGGGTTTTAATTAAAATTTAAATTTTTTTAAGTTTGATTTTTTTGGGTTTTTTTTTCAGGACGGGGGTTGATAACTAACCAACATATCCATTTTTTCCCCCCTGAGAATGTGGATCATTTGACATTTAAAAAAAATAATCAACCTGGATCTTGCCTATTTTTTTCCCCCTTTGCCGAGGGGTCACCACAATTAAACTGGGCTATCTTTTGACAATGAAAAAACCCACTTTTCCATCATTTCTTCTATTAACATCACCCTCAGTCACCCGGGGCCGTACTCATCTATTAACCTTTTCCCGGGGCCCCATACAGCCAAATAAAATTTTGGGCCCCCACCCATTACTATTTCCCCCTATTTTTTTTTTAAGATTTTGTGGGAATTTTTAAACGTTTAAAGGCAGGAGTACTGCTCCATAAAACTGCCCAATTGGCACCTCGGCCCGGTTAGCCGCCGCTAGGGGGGCCTGATCCTAAAGGTTTTTCCAAAAGCCCCTTTGCCCCAAACAAAGTGTCTTCTTATTTTCCCCAAAGGGGGCCCCCGTAGCATCGCAAGCGCGCACCTCCTATAGCAACGCGCCCCCCATCTTTTCTTTAAAGCCTTTAAAAAGGGGAATAAATTTATTTTTTGCCTTTGACTTTTACACCCCAAATTTTTTTTCACAAAGGGTTGTTCCACAATCCTTTTTTAAACTTTTAAATGGATGCAAATTTTTCAGATTCCCCCTCCCCTTTAAAGGGGTAAAAAAAATTAACCCGAACCCTTCCCCCTTTTGACTTTAGGGGGGTTTTCGAATTTGGGTTCCATTTCGACTCGAACTTCGAACCAAACCCTTTTTAAAAATTCAGGTTCTACTCCAAAAAACCGAAATTTGTAGAGTTGCTCATCCAGTAACGTTTGGGTTATTATGGGGAAAAAAGTTTAATTTTTTGTTTTGTCAGACACAGGACAAACTCCAAAAAAAGTAGGTTTTTTTCCGTGTGCATTTGCAAGCACTAAAACCATTTTATATGTTTCTTTTGGGTAATGGGGTCCTTCTGGGAGAGTGGCCCTTTCAGTCCCTGTTGATACAGAAATTTGTTTCATTTTTTAAAATAATGAAAACAATCTTAAAAACTTTGCAGAAAGGTTTAAAAAAATGGGCCCCCCAAAAATTCCTCTCCCTCAATTTTTCTGGCATTTAAACAAATATAAAAAAATTTTTGGTTAAAGTTTTTTGACCAAAAAAGGGGAAGGTTTAATTTTTAAACATGTCAGAAAAGTGAGTAAAAAAAAGTAAGTTTTCCACAGTAAAAAAAAGTGGCGGAAAAGGGCCCCAAATCCCAGGGAATAAGCCATTTCCTCAAAAGAAGCATACAAAAGCCCAAATTTATGTTGCAAATGCACACAGGAAAAAAAGAACCCATGTTTTTGGGGGACATGTCCCCGGTTTTTTCTGAAAAAAAAAAAATTTTAACTGTTTTTCCATAAATAAACCCCGTTTTTGTTTTCAGGGAAAAAAGGGGGAAAACTTGGAAAACCTAAGAACACCAAATGTGAAACCATGGGGGGCAGCATCATGTTTGTGGGGTTGTTTTGCTTGTAGGAGGGGGCGGTGCAAATTTTTACAAAATAAATGGGTCATGAGGACCCGAAGTTTTTTTTGGGAATACTGAAAACAACATCTCAAAAACATCACCATGAAGTTTTTTGCTTTGGGGTGGAAAAAGGTTTTTTCCCAAAAGGAAAAATGAAACCCAAGCATCCGCCAAAATGGTTTCAAAGTGGCTTAAAAATAACCAAAAATGAAAAGGAGGGCCAAACACAAAGCCCCCCATCTCAATCCTAAAGGGAAAATTTATGGAAAAAGCGGGGAAAAGGGAGGGGCAAACAAGGGGAAAAAACCCCCAAAAGTTTTCTCATTTCACTATTTTTGAGTAGCTTGTGGAAGGGAAAATCCAAAAAGTTTTAACCCCAAATCATAAAAGGTTTAAAAAAACAATTTCTACCAAATACTAATTTAAATGGATATTTAAAATTTTTACTTTGCAAAAGTTTAAAAAAAGGTTTTTTTTCTCCCAAATTTCTCTTCCTAAAAATCAAACCTTTTTGGGAAATATAAATAATTTTTTGGGAATCCTAAAATTTAACCCCAAAATGGGGAAATTTATTCTGATTTTTATGTCAGTATGAGAAAAACATGCAAAATGTGTCCCCTTATATAGAATAAAGCAAACTTCTTTTCAACGTATATGATAAAACTTTTTTTGGGGTTGAACTTTGGGTTTTTTCCTTCCCATGTGCATTGTATAAAACCCTTTCCCATATTTTTTGATCGACTTTTTTAAAATTGTTTTTTTAGTACTTTTTAAAATAAAAATTAAACCATAAAAAAAACTTCCCAATTTTTTTATTTTTGATAACCGGTGTGATCATAAAATGGATTTAAAGTTAATATTTTGGGTTAAATTTTGGGGAAATAAAATTTTTTGTTTTATTTTTTGAAAGCCCCTCACTTTTTAAAGGGGATTTGCCGAGAGATTTCTTTCCCCTCTCTTGGGGTTTGTACAGGGAAATACAAAAAAACACCCCTGAGTCATGAAGCGCAGGGGAAGAGGGAGGGGGATGATTGGGGAGGAATCCCAAAGGGGAGCGGGCTCAAAACTTTTAAAATGAAATAAAAAAAATAAAGCAGTTTATTCTAAATACGCAGGGCACAGGGCCCTACACGCAACCCGTCCCCGGGAAAACCTTATCTGCCCAAGAGCTAATGTTTATGTAAACAAAAAATGGAGCCGAAAGACAGGGAGACACACACAGCGGAGAGCACAGAGCTGTGCATAAGGGATCTTGTGACATGTTCACTGAAAAAAAAAAACTATAACTTGTGGTTTTCTATATACAAAAGAGAACACCTATTCTACACAGCAGCTTGAAAGCTTCTTCATGTTCCCTGCATCAGATAAAGCAGGTATCCCTACAACTAGTTTATTCTGTATACAAAAGAAAACATATTGCTACCCGGTGCCTTAAAAAACTTACTGCAGCTTAGTCTCATCAGATAAGAAGCTCTCTCTGCCGCAAGCCCATCCAGCTCTTGTCAGGCCGTATCTAATAGACTCTTTGAAGTAACCAAGGGCATGTAAGGAAGGCTGTAGCTCTCTCAGACTGCAATTTTTGTAATCACATATATTTAGAAAAGTGATTAAAAACCCACGTCAACATTACATCGTGGCAAAATCCCTTTAAGGTCTGGGCTGGTGGCAGACAGAGAATAGTCAAACGTAGCACAAGTCAAATCCAGGGAATCACAACACAGAAACACGATAATGCACAGGTACATACACCAAAACAGTGGTGAAGGGCAGCAGAGGAAGTGACCTTATATATGGACCAGCGTCCACTGATTGGTAATCAGCGGAGTGCTGACCTTTTAAATTCCCAAGAGTCGGCATGCAAAAGCACTAGGAAGCCAGTGACAGTGAGCTGAGCATGAGCGGAGAGAGGTGAGTATAGACGCAGGGGAATGAGAGAACGAGTGTGACCATGGTCCGGAGCGGGGAACGTGGTAAGCTTCATGACAGTACCCAACCTCCCCCGAAACCTCCTCTTCTTTTTCGTCTGCCATTGTTGAAATCTGCGGATGAAGTTGGGGGCATTGATGTTCGGCTCCCACAACCTCTCTTCAAGTCCAAACCCCTCCAGTATATGAGAAAGAAGCACCTACCTCTGAGACACATCTCTGCCAAGATTTCTTGAACCTCATGAGTATCACCATGAGGGAAAAACTATTGAGAACCAAGGGCTTGCGGAGAGAGACATGGAAGGAGTTCGGGATCTGCATAGATTGCAGCAGGTGGACTTTGTAGCACACAGGATTGCGACGAAGAACCGAGAAGGGACCCAGGAAGTGAGGACAGAGCTTGAGGCTGCGGATATTGAGATGAAGGTGCTTGGTAGACAACCACTCCTAATCACCAGGACGGAATGCAGAAGAGGGTCTTGGCTTCTTGGCCACCTGAGTTTTATAACGGGAAGATGCTTGGAGAAGGCACCGACTGGTATCCTGCCAGATACGGAAAATCTTTTGAAACTGGGCATCCACAGACAAAACTTCTGAAGTAGAAGGCAGGGGAAAGGAGGGTCGGAATGTTACCCATAAACCATGAAAAAGGGAGAGGCTCCAGCAGAATCAGAATCGAGATTGTTTGACAAGAATTCAGCCCATGGAAGGAGGTTGGTCCAATCGACCCGATGAGGCAAAACGAAATGACAAAAATACACTCACCGGCCACTTTATTAGGTACAACTGTCCAACTGCTCGTTAACACTTAATTTCTAATCAGCCAATCACATGGCGGCAACTCAGTGCATTTAGGCATGTAGACATGGTCAAGACAATCTCCTGCAGTTCAAACCGAGCATCATATGGGAAGAAAGGTGATTTGAGTGCCTTTGAACGTGGCATGGTTGTTGGTGCCAGAAGGGCTGGTCTGAGTATTTCAGAAACTGCTGATCTCCTGGGATTTTCATGCACAACCATCTCTAGGGTTTACAGAGATGGTCCGAAAAAGAAAAAACATCCAGTGAGCGGCAGTCCTGTGGCGAAATGCCTTGTTGATGCCAGAGGTCAAAGTAGAATTGCAGACTGGTTCGAGCTGATAGAAAGGCAACAGTGACTCAAATAGCCACCCTTACAACCAAGTAGGCAAAAGAGCATCTCTGAATGCACAGTACGGCGAACTTTGAGGCAGATGGCTACAGCAGCAGAAGACCACACCGGGTGCCACTCCTTTCAGCTAAGAACAGGAAACTGAGGCTCCAATTTGCCCAAGCTCATCGAAATTGGACAGTAGAAGATTGGAAAAACGTTGCCTGGTCTGATGAGTCTCGATTTCTGCTGCGACATTCGGATGTAGGGTCAGAATTTGGCGTCAACAACATGAAAGCATGGATCCATCCTGCCTTGTATCAACGGTTCAGGCTGTGGTGGGTTCATGGTGTGGGAATATTTTCTTGGCACTCTTTGGCCCCTTGTACCAATTGAGCATCGTTGCAACACCTTGTGGAATCTATGCCACGAAGAATTGAGGCAGTTCTGAAGGCAAAAGGGGGTCCAACCCGTTACTAGCATGGTGTACCTAATAAAGTGGCCGGTGAGTGTAAGTTCCAAGGACTTGATTCAAACTCTACACTTGACCGTTGGATCGAGGGTGGTATGTAGAAGAGAAGTACAATTTAATTTGTAGTTGAGAACAGAGTGCACAGCAGAACTTAAAGATGAATTGAACTCTTTGGTGCAGATGGAATATTTGCTGGAAGAAATGGGAAGTTGTGGAGCAGAAGGTAGACCAGGAAGTGGCATGAAATTAGACATCTTGAAGAACTGATCGGTGCCCACCCATATAACTTTGCGATTGGTGGAAGAAAGTAAATGCATGATAGCAATATGAGTGGAAGGTTTCTCATGTACAAGGAAGGAATGCAATAGTCCAGAGGGCTTGAAATTAGAAGACTTATAACGAGCAGAAGCGGAACAGTAAAGAACAAAATCTTTGACATCTTGAACAAGAGTAGGCCACAAGTAGTGGATTTTTGTATTCCGAGGTGGCCGGCTAGCTTGAACATGTAGCCCCATTTAACATTTTTTTTCCTTAAGGCTGGACATACAAAGATTTTCCCTGGAGTAATCCATTGGAGGTTGATAGGAGATGCATCTGGAGGGATGATGAGCTGAGGCCTGGAGTCCAAGAATATTCAAATAAATGTGAAAGAGCATCTGCCTTCATGTTTTTCTCTGCAGGCCTAAAGTGTAGAACAAAATTAAACCAAGACAAGACTGGTTCTTGAATGGATGTTATTTAAGCCTCGATAGTTGATGCAGGGGCGAAGAGATCCATCCTTCTTTTCTATTAAATAAAACCCGACACTGACTTACGGATAAAGCCCTTTTGCAAGTTTTCCTTGATATAGAGGGACATGGCTTGGGTTTCGGGCCCAGACAAGGGATACACTTTTCCTTGAGGAGGGACATACTCAGCATAAGAGCGGTCATTCATAGGCCCAATGAGGTGGAAGTGTGTCTGTTTGCTTCTCATTAAAGACATCAGCAAACTGATATGGAGTCGGAAAAACCCGGGAAAATTTTATCGTTGTTGGGGAAATGGGCTGCAAACCGGGGGAGGGGCTAATACACGGAAGAGCACTGTCGTCCCCAGCGAGTGACTTTGCCCGTTTGCCAGTCCAGTACAGGAGCATGGAGCTGCAGCTATGGGAGGCCCAAGAGAACCGTGGAGGTAGAACGCTGTATCACAAGGAACGAGATCTTCTCTCTGTGGAGTGCACCACCTTGAAGGAACAGAGGCTTGATCCGATACTGGATGGTACCTTTCAAGAGTTCTCCATTAACGGAAGAAATGATCAAAGGTTTGACAAAAGGGAAAACCCCCGGGAAAACTATATTTTTGGGATTAAAAGGGTGGGAATTTGTGAGAAAGAATTTTCCCGGCAGAACCAAAAAAAGGGGCAGAAGCTTGAAAAAATTCCCCCAAAGGGGGGAAAAGTGTGACTAGCATGGTCAAACGAGGAAAGGAAGCATCTTCACATGACATCCCTCTCCCCTCCCCCAGTTCACTTTTTTCAACCACGAAAACCTTTCCCAAATTTGCTTTCAAAGCCCGTTTATTTCCCGGCTAGCTCAGAGAAGAGGGGTGCGAAAAACGGATGCTAAATTTGGGGGGGGGGAAACCCTAGATTCCCTTTGGGTAGACTACAGAAAAGATACAGAGGGGAAAAAGGGGCCCCCCGGGTTTAAAAATTACGGGAAGGGTCCAAGATACCGCAGCTTGACATTTATTGGATCCCCTTACTCTCAGAGGAGGCTGGTCCAGTCCAGGGCTTTCAGACAGAAAACCCCGACCACAAAAGGGGGCCCTTTAGCATGGCTGGAAATAAATTGGGGGGCCATCATTTTCCCCAAAAAATGGCAACCTGGTTTAGGGAAAAACCCGGGAACCCCTTTGGGGGGGTCCCAACGTAAACAAGTTGGCAGGGTAAAGCAGAGCGGGCCCCATAACCCTTTGAGGCAGAGTTGTCAGTTATTTCATCCCCATACTCTCAGAGAAGGCTGGTCTAGGCCAGGGCTTTGCAGACAGAAAACTGACCACAAAGGTCACCTTAGCAAAAGGGCTGAGAAAATTGGTGTGCCAAAAACATTTCCCCAGAATGGGAAAACCGGTTTAGGAAACCCGACAACCTTTGGGGTTTCAATCATAGCATGGTGGCAGCAGTAAAAAAAAGCAGAGCAGGGCCCAAAAAAATATAGGCAGAGTCACAACAGTTGTAGAAGCAGGTACAGACACCAGCAGGTAAGCAGAAATGTCTTGCAACCTCTCAAACAGGTGCTCTTGGTGGAGGCCTTGGTGGGTCACTGCAGTTGTGACATCCTAGAGATCAAAGCAGGGAAAACCTTTGGGAATCCCTGGCCAAATTTGGGGAAATGTAAAAGGGGTTTTTAAAAAGTTTTATCCCTCTGGGTCACCACAAGAGATGGATAAATTAAACCCCCGTTAGGGACGGGGTCCTAAGCACCCTCCAATTTTTCACCAGTGTCTGCCCAAAAAAATTTTCCCGGGTTTTAAATTTTTCTGCAAGGGACTCCTATTTTTTTTCTTTTTTGACGTGGGGCCCGAAAATGGCCGCAAAGGTTTTAATCAAGGTAAAAATAGTGGGGCAGGGTAAGACGGGGTCGGTTTTTGACAGGGGGCTAAGGGTTTTGGGCAGGCAGAATTGGGACAAAATCAAACCTCGCGGTAAGATTGGGGCTGGAGACAGGCAGAGAACAGTCAGGAACACAGCACGAGTAAAATACAGGGAATCACAACATAGAAACAAGCTAACGCTCAAGTACATTCACCAAAACAGTGGTGAGTGGCAGCAGGGGAAGTGACCTAATGTAGGGACCAGCATCCGCTAATTGCTGATCAGTGTAGCACTGGCCCTTCAAATTCCTGAGAGTCAGATGCTTGCACTCCCAGGAGAGCAGGTATGCAAGCTCTGGCCAGTGACAGGAGCCCAAACCCGGGGCGTCCAAGGGAAAAGACACTGGTTAACCGGGGGCCCCGGGGGTGGGCCACAGTCCGGAGCGGGGGCGTGGGTGCACATCCAAAGTTTTTGTTTTTTCCCAAAAAAACATGGCATATCCACAAGATATACCATAAAAAGGTCTTGTAGTTAAAGACTCCAAAGAGGATCAGATTTACAGGGTTTTAAAATTGGGTTTTTTTTGTATTTATAGTTTAAAAAAACTTTTACCCCTGTAACAAAACAAAATAAGCCCTTTTAGCCCCTTTTTTTGGAGTAAACCCCCCAATCTGATCTCGGCAGTCCCCTAAAATAAAAAAACCCAAAAACTTTTGGTATTTACAACTAAAGGACAAAAAGAAAGGTCTTTTGGTTGGGAAAAAACACGCTAAGAAATTAAATGTAGCCCCTGGGGAAAAAAAAATGTCACGAAAAACCACATGGCATTGGGGCTTTAACATGCCCTTTGACCCCGGAAAAACTGCTGTGCTAAGGATATAAAATGTTTTCCCGGGGCCCTTCCAGCAGAGTAACAGTTAAGCCCCTTGGGTTTTAACAAACACAGCTGCTTTTTTCCCCCTTTTTACTAGGGGAAAATATTTTCACTTCCTGTTTTTTCCCCTCAGTACCTATTTTTTTGCTGTGCAGGCCTATTTCCTGCATTTTTTTCTCTGGCCCCGGGTTTCCCTGTGTTTTTTCCTGCCTACCCTCTGCCTTTGGCTGCTTTTGTTGCTTGTATCCTTTCTGTCTTCGCCTGCTGGTCACTCTTTTTTTTTTTGGAAACCTTTGTTTTCCCCCCCCACGCCCCTTAAACGCCCCCAAAGGATCCACTCCCCCATTTTTTTTTATTTTTGGACGTCTGTGTACATCTGAAAGGTTTCTCAAAAAAACCACTGACAAAAATTTTTACATACAATAAAAACAATGGGGTTTAGAGAGGGGGGAATTTTCCCCAAAAATTTGGTTCGCCGACTTCGCCAAATTTTTCCCGAAAAAATTTTTTTCGGTCCCCAACTATTTTGGGGCCCGAATCTGGGTTAAAAAAAAAAAAACACTTTTTCCCGGGAATGCAGAGAGCCTGTAGGGTGCTGTAGAATATTGTGCCATGCTTAAATATGCAGAGGGAGCTTGATTTGGTCTTCATACAATGCTGTGTTTTAGTATGACATGCACATGACTTCCGCCGCTATTAGAATCGCTTCACTCTTAATTTCCCTGTGCACAGGGACAAAACTGACCAAAAAACTGAAACAGGAATGCAGCCTGATAAAGTCATGGCAGCGACAGCTGGAAAAAAACAAGCTGAGGGCTAAGATCATACGATAGCGTCAAAGAACAAAGTAGTAGGTTACTGGCGCCGCCACAGATCGCAGCACAGTAAGGGGACGATGGCAATATCCATGCCAGGGAGTGGAATCTAAGTAGGTCCCGATTTTCACCAGAGCCCGCCACAAAGCGGGATGGACTTGCTGCGGCGGGAGTCTATCAGGTCATTACCCCTGATGTAACTTGCTTGCGGTGGCAGCCGAGGTGTAGCGAGGTACAAAATCGTAAGGAAAACTCGGAGTCGGGGACAAGCATAAGGTCAGGACAGCCGGCAAGGATCGTGGACAAGGGACAGAGGCAAGAGGTATGGTAGACGAATAAGACAGACGAGGCTCAAGGAGGAAGCGGAGGTGGTTTTTCCTGTCTGTAATTTGGACATACGATTCACATTCTTCATACTGAAGAAACTCATCCAAAGCCAGTTTTACAGCATTTGCTTGTGCTTCACTATTCCAGTTTTGTACTAAATTCCATCACTAATGGCACCGAATGCAAAATAAGCACCTAAAACATTCCCTGTAGTTAGGGTCTCCTTCAATTCCATACGCTGCATTTGAACAAATTGCCATCACGCAGAAACTGGATTCAAACTATCACGTTTACTCCTTTGGAACTTTTTTAGGTATTAGAAGAAGCTGATGGAGGTAGAATTGCCTTGGGCAAAAATGGTTTCAGAACGTTAGCAAACTGACTACGGAGGATTTCTCTATAGTATTTGAGTTTGTCCTCCCATTCAGCAGCTGGAAAAAGGCTCCCATTTTGGACCGGTAGCGAGGGTCCAAGAAGGTGGGGAGCCAGAAGTCATCCCTCTGCCGGATGGGGACTATTCGGCTGTCACTAGCCAGGCAAATCAGCATGTTGCGGGCCATGTGCGCAAGTGATTATGAGGGACTCCTTGCCTCCATCTCCACTGTATATCGCCACGGTGCTTGGGGGTGCTTGGGGGACAGTGGCACAATGACAGTGTGAAGGGCACGGCAGCAGCCACAGCAGCAGCATGAGGTCAGAGTGTGGCACAATGACACAGGGTGGAGGTGACGGCATCAACAGCAGCAACAGCATGTGGTCAGATGACACAGTGTGGAGGTGGCACAAACATGAGTAGGCCACTGAGTGGCACAATCACACAGTGTGGACTTGGCAGCAACATCAGGAGTCCACAAAGAGGCTCAATGACACAGTGTGGAGGTCACGGCAGCAGCCACAGCAGCAGCATGAGGTCAGGGAGTGGCACAATGACATTCTGGAGGTGGCAAAACAGGAGTAGGCCACAGAGTGGCACAATGACAGAGTGTGGCGGTCACGGCAGGAGCAATAGCAGCAGAATGAGGTCAGAGAGTGGCACAATGACATTCTGGAGGTGGCAAAAAAAGGAGTAGGCCACAGAGTGGACAATGACAGAGTTTGGAGGTCATGGCAGGAGCAACAGCAGCAGCATGAGGTTAGACAGTGGCACAATGACACAGTGTGGAGGTCACAGCACCAGCAACAGCAGCAGCAGCATGAGGTCATAGAGTGGTGCAATGACAGAGTGTGGAGGTGGGTGGCAATACTAGTCCCTGGTAAAGATGGTGGTAGGCAGATGGAAAAACTGGCAACAGATGTGCGGCATCAGGCGGGTGGCAGCATCAGAATAATGGCTGAGGCAGGTAGATTGAACCCAGAATCATTTCTCAAAGTTTGTGTGAGGCGTCATGGCTGATGTAGTCTGACGCCTAAGGCATTGGTGTGTGGAAATCCTGGTCGATCCACGCCTAATTCATCTTGACAAAGGTCAGTCGTTCCACATTTCCCATGGACAAGCGGGTTCTCCTTGGGGTAACGATGGCCCCCGCCGCACTGAACACCCGCTCTGATGCCACACTACTGGCCGGGCAGGACAGCTTCTCCACTGCAAACTCGGCAAGTTGCGGCCACACATCCAGCTTGGCTGCCCAGTAGTCTAGTGGATCTTCTAACTGGGGAGGCAGATTCATCTGGACTGGGAGATGATGGCAAAGAGAAACAGCTCCCTTCTGCAGAGGTGGTGGAGCCATGACTGGCTACAATGGCAGGCGTGCCACTGGGCGCCGCTGCTGCTGTTGCTGCGGCGGCAGGAGGGACTACCACATCTGAGCCACGTTTCTCCCAGGCCACCGGATGGTGACGCTGCACGTGTTGACGCAGGACCGTGGTGCAAACGTTAGCTCCCTGGCCATGCTTCACATTCTGCCCACAGTTTCTACATATACCCATATTCGGCTCCTCCAGTGTCTTAGCAAAGAACTGCCACACCGCCGAGTAGCTGATTTTATCGCCAATGCTCCGCACTGAGTGACTACTACTACAGCTGTCTCACTGAGCCCCTGTGCCGCTACTTTCTTGGACCTGCGAAGCGGGTTTTCTACCCCGTGGCTGCTTTGCTCCAGACCTCGCACTGCTGCTACCCTGCTGACTCACATCCACACTACACACTTGCTGGCTGCACCGCTGCCTGACACGCAAGCTGACGCCCCCTTCTCCTGACGATGATAAAGCCTTTGCTTCACCTGGCTCCCAAGTGCGGTCGGCTACATCATCATAGATTATTGTTTGATCTTCACTGCTGTCCTCCTCAACGGTCTTGGTATGCAGAGACTGACCCCTCACAACATGACCTCCCATGCCACTCTCCACATCTATACTTCGCCGCCTACTGCAAGAAGCAGGGGATATTGGCCCCATTTCTTCGCTGCCAAATAGCTTTTGACTGTCCTCCTCAAATTGTTCATCCTCGCTGTATAGTGGCGCTGAGCCCAGACCACATAGTAGATCTCTGGCTGATGGAACCGGATTGGACAGAGTTGGGTTGAGGACAGGTGAGGACCGCTGACCCGCTCCCCTACCATGCCAACTAAGGGTTGTGTCTGACGTTCCCACCAACTCTTGGCTGGGGTTGTCAGATGTCATCTGGGAGGAAGTGGATGACCTAGTCAACCAATCAAGGGAACTATCACTTCCAGATAACCTCTGATTTGCTATTGAAATATACAATATTTGAGGAAAGTCTTATAATTTAATGTACTATAAATTTTTGAGTTTGTGTGGTGGTGATAGAAGCTGCTAAACCTTTAGCTGTATTAGTCTGGTCTTGCTTAGGGCAACATGTCTTACAGATCTGCTTTAACTCCTTAACGACCGCCCGGCGACTTTTGACGTCAGCTTGTGCGGGTCGTTCGTCTGCAGTGACGTCTTTTGGCGTCGCTGCAGAGATCGTAGTTTGCGGCGCCTGGCGCCGCAGCTGTACTAGGATCGGGGCTGTACTACACAGTCCCAATCCCAGAGCATCTCCTGCGAGCATCAGGGAGAGGAAGAAACCTCAGCAACCCGGTGCTTTAACCCTTTGATTGCGGCGGTGCGTTACCGGTGCAGCACAATCACAGGGTTCCCCTGCTCTGTCGGGTGATCGGAACACCCGGTGACCCGACAGAGTCTGGGGAAAAGCTGCACAGTCAGCTCTGGGGAACTAGAGTGGCCCCAGAGCTGTCTGTGTACTAAGCCAGTGACCAGGACACACTGTGTGCTGTCCTAATCACTGCCTGTGTCAAACTGACACAGATTATAATGTATTAGCATATATGAATATTCTAATACATTACTAAGTGTAAAAAAAAATTAAAAAAATGTAACAGTTCTCCCTTCATGGGATTCAAAAAAAAGTAAAAAAAAAACATAAAAAGTGTAAAAAATAAATAAAAAAATAAATAATAAAATAAAAATAAATATTTAATAAAAAATAATTGTGCATGCATTTCACAAAAAGCCCCTACACATATTAGGTATCCACACGACCGTAATAACCTGTAGAATTAATCTAACAAGTTACCGTATATACTCGAGTATAAGCCGACCCGAGTATAAGCCGAGGCACCTACTTTTGCCACAAAAACCGGGAAAGCTTATTGACTCGAGTATAAGTCTAGGGTGGAAAATGCAGCGGCTACTGGTGAATTTTAAAAATAAAAATAGATACCAATAAAATTACATAGGCAGTTTAATGTCTTCCAAAGGCAGATATAGGCAAGTATACGGCATTTTAATGTCCCCCATAGGCAGATATAGGCTGGTATAGGCAGTTTAGTGTCCCCCTAGGCAGGCTATAGGCAGTTAATTGCCCCCATAGGCATTTTATAGGCAGGTATAGATCGTTATAGGCAGGGTGTAGGTCTTCATAGGCAGGGTATAGGCAGGTATAGGTCATTATAGGCTGGTATAGGCAGGTATAGGTCCCCCTAGGTAGGCTAAAGGCAGGTATAGGTCCTCATAGGAAGGGTATAGCCAGGTATAGGTCCCCTAGGGAGGCTATAGGCAGCTATAGGCAGGGTATAGGCAAGCATAGGTCCACCTAGGCAGGCTATAGGCAGGCATAGGCAGGCTATAGGCAGGTTAAGGTCCCCCTAGGCAGGCTATAGGCAGGTATAGGTCCCCTAGGCAGGCTATAGGCAGGTATAGGCAGGGTATAGGCAGATATATGTCCCCCTATGCAGGCTATAGGCAGGGTATAGGCAGGTTTATGTCTTCCTAGGCAGGCTATAGGCAGGTATAGGCAGGTATAGGTCCCCCAAGGCAGGGTATAGGCAGGTATAGGTCCCCCTAGGCAGGCTATAGGCAGGTATAGGTAGGGTATAGGCAGGCTATAGGCAGGTATAGGTAGGGTTTTAAAACAAAAAACAACCACTTACCTCGCTCCCCGCTGCTCCGCCTCCCGGGCGCCCTCCTCGGTCTTCTTGGCACCGGCGGGTGATGTCATCAGGCCGCGCACACAGCGTGATGACGCGCGCTGCCTGTGCCGAAAACTCCGGACAGCCGCGAGTCTGCGGCCACCCGGAGTCCACTGCGGAGCAGGGAGCGCTCGCTCTCTACTCCGCAGTGCTATCTATTCACCTGCATGCGCTCCAGAGGAGTCGCATACAGGTGAAGAGATCGCTGACAGCGCCTGGACGCTGTCGGCTGTACTCGGCATTCAGTTATATGCGCTCCCTGAGAAATCGCATATAACTGAAGCGTCCCTGTCGGCGCCCGGGCCATCACAGCGCCTGAGTGCCGACAGTGACTTGAGTATAAGCCGAGGTCGGATTTTTCAGCACATTTTTTATGCTGAAAAACTTGGCTTATACTCGAGTATATACGGTATTAAGTGTGAAATGTAAATGGTGTAAAAAATAAATAAATAAATAAAAATAAAAAAAATACTGCAATTATTTATAAGTGAACTTAAACTATTCCCCCATGAAGTATAACTTGTCTCAAATAAAACGAGGCCTCATACAACTGCATCATTGAAAAAATATAAAAGTTACAACTGTTTAAACCCAAGAAGGCAAAAACTAAAAAATGTTCTGGTCATTAACTACTTTTCAGGCGTTCGGCTTAAGGGGTTAAACTACACTCCATAAGCAGTTAAATTGGAACTTACTTTTGGTATCAAATACTTCTTTCCGCAGTTCATACAGGTTGATCATTTGTTCAGTGGTATTTAAAAAGTCCTGTGATAGCTCTTGTATTTCTTTGAGAAAGGCCAGATCAATTGTGAATAAGTCATCAGGCAAGTTCCTACAACAAGAAAAATGCACATGGCATTACATCAGAATTATATTTGAGGGCCCATCCACCAACAGCAAAGTGGCCTCAGTTTAAATGGGGACCTGCTCTAAATCCTTACCTCTATAAGTGCCTTTCCAGGCACTGGGTTTACAGTTATATTTTGTTGTGATTAAAAACACCCTGAAGGGATAGGCACAGTGCAAGACCAAAATGGAGGCAGCCACTCCCCCATGCATCCAATCTTAAAAAAAACTAAAATAGTCAGCACCTCCCAAGATTGCAAAAAAGTGGCACTGGTGCAAGCTGGTATGTTTTCAGTGTAAATTTAAAAAAAAAATGGACATATATATAAATTATCTCAAAATGCATTTCTGTTATATTTCTAAGCATCTGCAGGGTGCTGCTATCTGATTTTGTGTTTGCATTGCAGGTAATTCAGCTTACACCTGCCCAATTTATTTAGTGTATTTGGGAGGTGCTGACCATTTGGGCTTTTTTTTGTATTTTATGCATGGGGGAGTGGCTGCCTTCATTTTGGTCTCTGCCTATCCATTCAGGCTGTTTAAAATCAGAACAAAGTATAGCTGGGACCATAGTGCCTGGAAAGGCACGGAGTGAAATACAGATGTATGAAAACGGTCTAGATCTAAGCCTTTCTTTGTTGCCCATAGCAACCAATTAGCGCTCCCCTTTAATTTTTTCAGAGCAGTATATGAAATGAAAAGGGAGCTCTGGTTGCTATGGGCAACAAAGAAAGTCTTAGAATTAGAACTGAGGGCACCTTGTTTGTTGGTGGATGAGCCCTTACAGTTTTGATCAAAAACCCATAGTAAATGTCTCAGATTTTCATGTTTATTACATATAGCAGAAATCTACTTATATATATACTCATTGTTATCTCTTAGTATTTGCAGAGTTCTGCTGTCTGTTTTTGTGCTTGTCTAATATATATATATATATATATATATATATATATATATATATATATATATATATATAGAATATCTATATATTTATATATATTACACAGTATATGCAAATATACACATATATAAGTGTGTACATAAGTGTATATTTATACACATACACACATACATACACTACAATTTTTTATGTCTATTTTTTTTAGTTTTTATTGACATTAAAACAGGTTAATGTCTCAGATGTATTTTTGACAAATTAAATCTACCTTTTTTAAGTAGCCACTTCAAGCAGATATAGCAAATTTACATAATCAAAGCATTCAAATATTGCTTAGGGATTTCTTCTGAACACTGTTTTAGAAGTTCCCACAAATATGCTGCACTTGAGAATGATTTATTTTCATCCTTTTATCCAGTTCATCCCAAACAAGTTCAACAGGGCTTAAGTCTGGACACTATGCAGGCCATTCCATTCTTGAAGTCTACCAGCTTCTTCTTGTCGTCTTAGGGTAGTTGTAACATAACCTAGAAGTATGTCTTGGATTACAGTCTTACTGTAACATTAACTAATATCTAAGCTTTATATTCACTTGAAAAGAAGCCAGCTACACCTCAGCAGGGAAAATGTTAAAAAATATATTTTTTCCATCCAATTAAAAAATAACATCCAATAGAGTTCAATCACAGAGAGTGCAAAAGTAGTTAGCAAGATAAAAATTATTCGGACCTAGTTATGGGCTTGTTTTCTGCGGGATGAGTTGACGTTTTCATTAGTACCATATGGGGTGCATATGATGCTTTAATCAATTTTTATTAAGGTTTTTGTGGGGCGTTTTGAACAAAATACAGAAATCCTGGTAGTGTTTTTTATTTTTATGTTTTACAGTGGTCACTGTGCAGTATAAATGACATGCTAGCTTTACTTAGCAGGTCGATATGATTACAGCGATACCCACTTTGTATTTTTTTATGTTTTGTTGCTTTTACACACTAAAAACACTTTTACTCAAAAAGGAAAACACGTTTTTGCATCGCCATAGTCTGAGAGCCAAAACCTTTTTGTTTTTCTGTGTATGAAGATGTGCAGGGGCTTGTTTTTTGCGGGATGAGTTTACATTTTTATTGGTATCATTTTTGGGTGGACAAGGCTTTTTGATCAGTTTTAAATCCATTATTTGGAAGGCAAGGTAAAGAAAATACTGCAATCTTAGTATTCTGAAAAAACATCGCAAATCTTTGATTGTGTTTTTATTCTTACGGCATTAACCGTGCAAGTTAATTAACATGACATATTTATAGGGCAGGTCGTTATGCATGTGGCGATACCAAATATGTTCACTTTATTTATTTTTGATCTTTTTGGGGATGACTGGTATTTGTAAAGGATTTGTCCTTCTAACAGAAGCAGCTAGGAATAGCAGAACTGATATGCCAACAGCTGCTGCAGTGCTACCCACAGCCTGAAGCCGACTGTGAAGAGCAGGCTCTGTGAAACAGATTCAAAAACCTCTTTAAAGGGAATGTGTCATCAGAAAATGACCCACTGTTTACCTCATGTTTTTATGTCAACCTCTTAACGACCCTGGACATATGAGTATGTCCTAGGGTCATTAAGGGGCTTTGTAGCGGGATCTTAGCATTAATGGCAGCTAACACCCGGCGGTTACAGCGCAGGATGGTGCCGGCACCATCCCATGCTGTTTAACCTTATAAATGAATGAGAAATGGTGTCGTGCACCGTGCTTCATGAAATTGCAGGATTCCAATCAGTTAACATGGCAGCTGGAAGCCTTCTGAAGGCTTCCATCGATGCCATGTTTTCAATTTTACTACTTCCTGCTCCAGATAGGAAGTAGTGAAACCGCCATATTGGTACACCCTAAAGCATTGTCTATACAATGCATTAGGTTGTAGAAATGATTGCGCCCCCTAGTGGTGAAGCACCCTAGGGAGACTCAAAGTTACAGTAAAAAATAAAAATGTTTTACTGTGTAAAAATAATTAAAAAATTAAAGGCTCAAATCACCCCCCTTTTGTCATTTCACAAATAAAAGAAAATAAAGTAATAAAAAAGTTTCACATTTGGTATCGCCGTGTCCAAAAAAGTCAGATCTATTAAAATATAACATAATTTATCCCGTACACTGAACACCGTAGAAGATAAAAAAATTCCAAACGGCAAAATCACCCCACTTTTGCCATTTTAAAAATTAAAGAATAAAATAATAAAAGTTACATATTTGGTATCCCCGTGTCCAAAAAAGTCTGATCTATTAAAATATAGCAAGATTTATATCGTACGATGAACCCCATAGAAGAAAAAAATTCCAAATGCCAAAATTGTGTTTTTTTTATCATTTTATGTTCTCTAAAAATTTGAATAAAATTGATAAAAAAAAGTTGCATGTATTCCAAACTGGTACCAATAGAAAGTACACTTCAGAGTGTAAAAAATGCACCCTCAATCAAGCCCATAGGTGTTAGTACAAAAAAGTTATTGGTCACAGAAAATGGCACCGCGGTGTGATTTTCAAACATCGAAAATGTTTGCAATTCTTTACAGTACTAGACCATAAAAAAAACCTACATGTTTGGTGTTGCCAGAATCGTAGCAACCTGCAGAATACAGTAAACACATCCTTTATACCGGAGAGTGAACACCCTAAAAAAAAAAAAAACGCAAACATTGCGCAAGTAAATTTATTTCACATTTTTTCCTACTTTTTATTTTTTTGCAGTTTACCAGTATGTTCTATAGTAAAATGAATAACACCATTAGAAAGTACATTTTTATCGCTAGCAGTTTGGAATGCATGCGACTTTTTTGATCATTTTTATTCCATTTTTGGAGTGACGTAAAATTACCAAAAAACGCAATTTTGGCGTTTGGAATTTTTTTCTTTCTACGGTGTTCAGCGTACGGGATAAATGATGTTATATTTTTTATAGATCGGACTTTTTCGGACGCCGATACCAAATATGTGTAACTTTTTTATTATTTTAATGTTTTTTATTTGTAAAATGGAGAAAGGGGGTGATTTGAACTTTTAATGCTTTTTTTTTTTTTGTACTTTAAAACTTTATTTAATTTTTTTTTTACTGTAACATTTAGTCCCCCTATGGTGCTTGACCCTAGGGGGCGCGATTTTTAAATTTACAACCTAATGCATTGCATAGGCATGCATTAGGGTGTACAAAAATGGCGGTTTCCCCACTTCCTGTCTGCGGACGGAAGTGGGGCAAACCGGCCAGGGTAAGTGACGGGAGCCTTCACAAGGCTCCCCACCACAATGCCGGTGATCGATCGGCGCAGCATAGCTGCGCTGATGCCGATCACCGCACCGATCGGTGCGCGGCACCCACGCCGTTAATTCAGATGTCGCGGCCATCTTTTGCCGCGGTGTCTGATGGGTAAAAAAAGCGCCAGCGGGCGGTTATGCCGCTAAACACCCAGCGGCTGTGCGGGGGGTCGCAGCGCGATCCCCCTGCAAAGGGCCCCTGAGAGGCCTGGGACGTACTCATACGCCAGGGTCATGAAGGGGGTTAAATCCTGAAATCCTGCAGGTTTCCACTTTGACCACTCGGTCTAATAATACTCTGACACTTCCTGTTCTGTATAGAAGACTTTCAGCAGTCCCCTTATCAGCACAGGCAGGGTTACGCTAGAAGACCAATGTCTAGATAACACAGGATCCACCATTCACAATAGGAGATATTCTTCCAGATCACAGATCAAGCCTAGAAGACTCTCCTATAGAAGTCAATGGGACTGCTCCTTATCACATGCTCCTATGTTCATGTAGCTGCTGTAAAGGATCTCTCTAAATGTAGTTAAAAGCAGCTCAGGCAAGATGGTTCCCCCCATAATCATATCTAGACAACAGAATTATAAAATCTAAAATCAGAAAATAAAAACAACTAATCGGAAAAGAATATGTATCACTATCTTGTGATTTTGTAGTGACATTTGGTCTGCCAGATCTTTTTCTGTCAGTTTCCTCTAGGTTCCAAATGCCTTTCAATGGTATAGGAAAGAATGCCATTTGTACAGAATGCCATTTGGACTTTCTTGGCAATTTCTCTGTAGGACAGACCTAAGGGTTAGAATTAGAGATGGGCGAATCGATTGTAACGAAGTGGAATTCGATTAGTATTTCAGGAAAACTTTGATTCTGAACTATGTCGTAGTTTGGGGTGATTTGCGGGAACGAAGCGTGCTTTTGATTGATAAAATGGCTGCGAGCACATGGCGTTACATGGGGCAAAGAAGTCCAGGAGGAAGAAGGGCGTAGCCTGCATGGCATGTGCAGAGATGAAGCCAATCAGAGACCGGCGGGATTCTGTGACGTCACCGCACTATATAAGTCCGGGCGTGAGCCGGGCAGCTCATACCGCTCACACTGTACTGAGAAGGGAAGGTGCTGCTGCCGCTGCTTATGATATCTCATACGTTCTAATTCTGATTTTGTGGAGTATTGGAACTGAGGTCCAGTGTGCGTCCAATGCAGCTGCATATACATTTTAATGCTATCTGCTCAGTTCTTCAGCATATTGAATATCCAAGGGTTATCTAAGCCTGTTCCTTAATTTTTGGTTGCTCATTTCTTTTGCGCAATTTAGATCCAGGGGTTAATTAAGCGTTGTTTTGCTGTTGTGGTCACTAAAAGAAACGTTCTTTTTCACCTCCAAGAAAAAAATTTTGCCTGTACATAATTATAACCGAAGGTTAATAAAAGTTTTTCTGTTGTTTGTGTTCCGTAAAATACACACCATTTTTAACAACAAAGCTGAAAATTTTTGGGGTTCCCTCATTCCTTTTGCCAATTTTAACCGGGGGTTAATAAGCTTTTCGCTGTTGTGGTCACTAAAAGAAACCTTCTTTTTCCCCGCCAAAGAGAAATTTTTTCCCGTAGAAAAATTCAAAACCGGAGGTTCTTTAAGATTTTTCTTGTTGTGTCCGTAAAATACCCCTTTTTAACACCTAAAAACGGGAAATTTTTTGGGGTTTGCCCCATTTCTTTCGCAATTTAGACCCCCGGGGAAAAAAAAACGTTGTTCTTGTTTGGTCCTAAAAAGAAACGTTTTTTTTCACCCCCAAAAGAAGAAAATTTTCCCGTAGCAAATTCATAACCGAAGGTTAACTAAGTTTTTTTCGTTTTTTGGAAACCGTAAAATACACCCTTTTTAAAACACGCTACAAAGCGGTAATTTTTGGTTGCTATTCCTTTGGCGCAATTTAATCCAGAGTTAATTAAGCGTTGTTCTGCTGTTCTGGTCACTAAAAAAAACTTCTTTTTCACCCCCAAAGAAGAAAATTTTGCATGTAGCTTTAATTCATAACCGAAGGTTAATTACAAGTTTCTCTGTTTTTGTTTTTCCAAAAAAATAAACGCCATTTTAACACGCTAAAAAAGTGGTTTTTTTTGGTTGCTCATATTTTTTGCGCAATTAGATCCAGGGGAACAAACTTTTGTTCTGCTGTTGTGGTACTAAAAGAAACGTTCTTTTTCATCGAAAAGAAAAAAAATTTTTGCCTGTAAAAAAATTCATAACCGAAGGTTAATTAAATTTTTTGTTGTTGTGTCCCGAAAAACATGCCTTTTTAACCGTACAAAGTGGTAATTTTTGGTTGCTCATTTCTTTTGCACAATTTAACCCAGGGGTTAATTAAGCGTTTTTTCTGCTGTTGTGGCACAAAAAAAACGTTCTTTTTTCCCTCCAAAAAAAAAAATTTTGCTGTAGAAGTTCACAACCGAAAGTTAATTTCAAGTTTTTTTGGGTTGTGTACCGTAAAATCACCCCTTTTTAAACACCTCAAAGCGGTATTGTTGGGAGATATTTCTTTTGCGCAATTTACATCCAAAGGGGTTAACTAATATTTTTCTGCAGTTGTATTTAGTAAAGAACTTTTTTTTTTTCACCCCCAAAGAATAATTTTTTCCTGTAGCATAATTTATAGCGGAAAGTTGATTAAGCCGATTTGTGCTTTTATATTCAGAAAAATTTCCACAGTGTTTTTAAAGGCCATACAAGTAAATTTTTCCTCCCCATTTGTGGAGCTCAATTTTATCCAAGGATTCCCCAAGCTTGTTAGTGGTTTCTTTTGGATAAAATTTTTATCATATACAATATCTTCATCAAACGGGTTCGTAATTTTAAAAACAAACAGTATGTCGAAAAAAGGTGGCAGGCCTTCACCTGCGGTGTCTGGCCAAAACATTCCTGGAGCGGGCCCCGGGCGCAGCACAGAAAGGGGGACGTCGCAGCGGGGGTCACTGGGTGGGGCCACAACGGCTGCTTCATCTAGGGGCCGTGTGTTTTTCGCAACCAATTGTTCTTGATTGGTTACTAGGTCATCCATTTCCCCCCCGATACAGCTAAAACCCCAGCTAAAAGTCGGGGGAAAACGTCAGAAAAAAACCTTAGTTGGCATCCCCGGGGAGAGGTCGGGGCCCCTCCCCTGTCCTAAACCCGCCATGTCCCACCGGGTTCCCTCACCCAGAATCGCGTGGGGTTTTGGGCCATGCCACTAAAAACGGGATGGGGAGGACGTCAGCAGCTGCGGGCACGAACAAATGGACCAATATCCCTGCTTCTTGCAGAAAGGGGGAAATATAGTTGGGGAGAGTGGCATGGGAGTCCATTTTGTGAGGGGTCAGCCTCTGCATACCAAGACCGGTGATGAGGCAGCAGGGGACGATGAAACACAAATCGATGATGATGCATCCGGACCGCACTTGGGAGCCGGGGTAGGCAAGGGTTCATCATCGTCAGGAAAAGAGGGGGGTCAGCTTGCGCTTTCAGGCAGCGGCCCCAGCGCAAGTGGGTTGTGTGGCCGTGAGTCAGCAGGGTAGCAGCAGTGTGAAGTCAGGAGACAAGCGGCCATGGGGTAGAAAACCCGCTTCGCAGTAGCGGCACAGGGGCTCAGCGAGGCAGTGGCGGTTGTAGTCACTCAGTGCGAAGCGTTGGCGGTAAAATCAGCTACTCGGCGGTGTGGCAGTTCTTTGCTAAGACCCCGGAGGGGCCGAAGATGGGTATATGTAGAATCTGGGGGCCCAGAAAGTGAAGCGTGGCAGGGAGCTAACGTTGGCACCATGCCCTGCGTCAACACATGCAGCGTCACCATCCGGTGGCCTGGGAGAAACGTGGCTCCGATGTGGTGGTCCATCCAGCCTCCGCAGCAACAGCAGAAAGCAGCGCCCAGTGGCACGCATGCCATTGCAGTCAGTCAAGGCTCCACCACCTCTGCAGAAGGGAGTTGTTTCTCTTTGCCATCATCTCTCGGTCCAGATGCATCTGCCACCTCAGTTAGAAGGTTCCGCGGACTACTGGGCAGCCAAGCTGGATGTGTGGCCGCAACTTGCCGATTTTAGGGGGGAAAAGAAGCTGTCCTGCCCGGCCCGTAGTGTGGCATCAGAGCGGGTGTTCAGTGCGGCGGGGGCCATCGTTACCCCAAGGAGAACCCGCTTGTCCACGGGAAATGTGGAACGACTGACCTTTGTCAATATGAATCAGGCGTGGATCGGCCAGGATTTCCACACACCAATGCCTTAGGCGTCAGACTACATCAGCCATGACGCCTCACCCAAACTGTGAGAAATGAGTCTGGGTTCAAACTACCTGCCTCAGCCACTATTCTGATGCTGCCACCCGCCTGATGTCACACATCTGCTACCAGTTTCTCCATCTGCCAACCACCATCTTTACCAGGGACTGGTATTGCCACCCACCTCAACACTCTGTCATTGTGCAACTCTGTGGCCTACTACTGTTTTGCCACCTCCAGAATGTCATTGTGCCACTGCCTTACCTCATGCTGCTGCTGTGGCTGCTGCCGTGACCTCCACACTCTGTCACTGTGCCACTCTCTGACCTCATGCTGCTGCTGCTGTGGATGCCGTGACCTCCACACTCTGTCATTGTGCCACTCTCTGACCTTATACTGCTGCTGAGGCTGCTGCCGTGACCTCCACACTCTGTCATTGTGCCACTCTCTGACCTTATACTGCTGCTGTGGCTGCTGCAGTCACCTCCACACCCTGTCATTGTGCCACTCTGTGGTCTACTCCTGTTTTTTGCCACCTCCAGAATTTCATTGTGCCACTGTCTGACCTCATGCTGCTGCTGTGGCTGCTGCCGTAACCTCCACAATCTGTCATTGTTTCCACTGTCTGGCCTCCAAAGCTGCTGCTGTTTGGGTGCTGCCGTGCCCTCCACACTCTATAAAATTTTGCCACTCTGTGGTCTACTCCTGTTTTTGCCACCTCCAGAATGTCATTGTGCCACTGTCTGACCTCATGCTACTGCTGTTGCTCCTGCCAGGACCTTCCTCACTCTGTCATTGTGCCATTCTGTGGCCTACTCCTGTTTTTGCCACCTCCAGAATGTCATTGTGCCACTCTCTGACCTCATGCTACTGTGGCTGCTACCGTCACCTCCAGACACTGTCACTGATATTGCCACCTGAGCCCTCAGCTTGTTTTTTCCCAGCTGTCGCTGCCATGACTTTATCAGACTACATTCCCGCTTCAGTTTTTCGGTCAGTTTTGCCCTTCTAAGTGTCCAGGGTATTTTATAGTGAAGCGATTCTAAGAGCGGTGGCAGTCATATGCTTGTCCCTACTAAAAACAAACATTGTATGAAGACCAAACCAATCTCCCTCTGCATATTTAAGCATGGCACAATGTTCTACAGCCCCCTGCAGGCTCTGTGCAGCCTGAAAATAGCTGTTTTTTTAACGCGATTCATACCGAAGCAATTCGGACCGAATCGACTTTTTGAGAAATTCGCCCATCTCTAGTTAGAATTGTCTGTCTTTTTCTTACCATTAAGATAGCAATGTGCTCTGTCCTGAAAAACAAAACTGTCCCAAAACCCCCTAGAGGGTGTTGTAAGCCATCTGTACAAATTGTTTAT
>JAODAL010035617.1:0-42729 GCA_025379985.1 Phyllomedusa bahiana
TGGTTTTTTGGGGGCTGCCCACACAGCATGGCAAGTAGAAATGGACGAGGTGCTTACGAGTGATATGCGCAGGACTGGTTGTCATGCGCAGTGTAACAACTGAGACGCCAGGTATGGCGTGACGGATCGTCCGGCTTCCTAGGTAAATTTCTTTGTAATCTTCTCTGTGAATATTGGAAACTGTTTTTATTATTTATTGTTTTTGCACAGTAATGTTTGGGGTTATGTATGTGATTTGTATAAAAAATTATTCACGAAGCCTGACAGGTTGGCTTCAAAGTGGGTGGTGTTACTCTAAACCTATATATGGTCATAACTTTATTTGTATCACTATGCTTGAAAAAGGCTCTGTGTTTCTTTTGAGCCGAAACGTTGCACTTTTTGTACTGCTGACTTCACAATAAAAGAGCAAACTTATGCTGACGTCCATTGGATTTTTCTGCGGCAGAGCAATATAGCAGGCACTGGAAAGAGGAAGCAGAAGCTATATATAGGAAAAGGGAGGAAGAAGAGGAGCAGGGATAGGAGGAAGAACCTGTCAATCCAGAGAGCGGATTAACCCCTATGAGTACTGGAGGATTTCTGGCCAAGGCGTTGGCCAGAAATCGATCAAGATTCAGGACTACAGGGATGTGTTCACACAAAGAAGGCAAGGCTGCAGTTGTGGTCACCGCGGCCGTGGTCGGCGACCACGGCCCGAAGGCACGGAAGTGACAGTACTCCCCCTTCTATGAGGGGCCACCGGAACTTCCCTAGATCCCCCTGGCTTGAAAGGGTTGGCTTGGTGAAATTTTGTCACCAGTCCGGGGGCATGCAAGTCCCTAGACGCCACCCATACCCGCTCCTCCGGACCGTACCCCTTCCAGTGCATTAGGTATTGGAGGGCATTCTGAACCCTGCTTGAGTCAATAATACGCTCTATTTCGTATTCTAGTTTCCCTTGTATGATCACAGGATGAGGAGGAGGGCGACCGACCACAGCAGGAATGTATTTCTTCAGGAGAGATTTGTGGAACACCGGATGGATACGGAGTGAACTCGGAAGGCGGAGTCTGAAAGGTACTGGGTTAATAATTTCAGTGATAACGAACGGACTGTTAAACCGGGGAGCGAACTTTGTAGATGGCATCCGAAGACGAAGATTTTTCGTTGAGAGCCACACCTCGTCGCCGACTACATATTCGGGTCCAGGTCGGCGTTTTTTATTAGCGTAATTGATTTGCTGAGCTTGGGCTTTTCTAGAGTCTCACGACTCCTAGCCCAGACTGTGCACAGTCGCTTCATGGCGGATTTGACACTGGGAAATTTAGATTCGCAACCTGTAGCTGCGGAATATCTGGAGTGAAACCCGTAATTACAGTAAAAGGGGAAGAGTTTGGTTGAGGAATTCTCATGATTGTTAAGGGCGAACTCCACCATGGGCAAAAATTCATTCCATCTCTCTCTCCTGGCATTCCGAAACGTAGCATCTGAGGTATTGTTCCAGCGATTGGTTAAGTCTCTGGGTTTGCCCATTAGTCTCGGGATGGAAGGCAGATGAGGAGGACAGAGAGATTCCCAATTTACCACACAATGCTCTCCAGAACCTCGACACAAACTGTACCCCTCTGTCAGACACAATATTGGAGGGAATACCATGAAGTCTCAGTATACGACGGACAAATAACTCGGCGAGAAGTTTGGCTGAAGGTAATTTCTTCAAAGCAATGAGATGACACATTTAAGAGAATCGGTCCACCGCCATCCAAATCACCGACCTACCCTTAGAGGGGGAAGGTCGGTGATGAAATCCATAGAGATGTGAGACCAGGGCCTATTGGGCAATGGGAGGGTTTGCAATAATCCCTCGGGGAGGCGTCGGGGTACCTTTACCCTGGCACAAGTCTCACAAGCAGTAACAAATTCTTTGACATTGCGCTGCCATGCAGGCCACCAATAAGTACGGGATAGAAGGTATCCAGTGCCGCAATGCCCGGATGCCCAGACAGAACTGAGTAGTGCACCTCCTCCAGAATTTTAAAACGAAGGTGACACGGAACAAAAAGTTTACCGGGGGGTAGTCCGGGTGGGACCGAGCTCACAATAGCAGAAACTAAGTCTGTAGTAAGGGTAGCCACGACTACTCCTGGAGCAAGGATATTTTCTGCTTCCTCCTCTTATACCAAAACTTTGGGACAAGGCGTCGGCCTTAACATTCTTAGCCCCTGGATGGTAGGTTACTACAAAGTTGAATCTAGTAAAGAACAAGTCCCATCGAGCTTGACAGGGGTTCAATCGCTTAGCATTGTCAAGATATAAAAGATTTTTATGATCAGTAAGAACAGTTACCCTATGACTGGCCCCCTCCAGCAGGTGTATCCACTCTTCGAAAGCCCATTTAATGTCTAGCAATTCCCTGTTACCAATATCATAGTTAGTCTCAGTGGTGGAGAATTTCCTGGAGAAGAAGGTGATGGGTCTGAGATTGGTATAAGGTTCAGTTCCCTGAGACAGGATGGCTTCTGCACCTGTTTCGGATGCATCTACCTTTACAACAAAAGGTTGTTCTGGGCCCGGGTGGACCAAGACAGGTGCGGACGAAAAACAATTTTTCAAAGTAGCAAATGCTTGCTCGGCCTCTGGTTTCCAGGAGTTAGGGTCACTCCCTTTCTTAGTAAGGTCAGTAAGGGGTTTAACAATCAGTGAACATTTTTTAATAAATTTGAGATAGTAGTTAGCAAAACCTAAAAAACGTTGGATCTCTTTTAAGGTGGTAGGCCGTACCCATACAGTGCTGGCAGAAACCTTTTGTGAATCCATAGAACTGGGACTCAGTATGTATTATTATTATTATTATTTATTTTAGAGCGCCATTAATTCCAGGGTGCTGTACATTTAAGGGGAATTACATACATAACAAATATTGAACAAATACAATGTACCCCAGGAACCCTATCTCCTGGACTCCAAACAAACATTTAGAAAATTTGGCGTATAATTGATTCTGACGTAACCTGGAGAGGACCTCCATGACATGATCTCGATGGGTATCACAGTTCGGGGAAAATATGAGGAGGTCCCTGAAAATGTCATTAACAAATCGTTGGAAGATGGCAGGTGCATTACAAAGATCGAAAGGCATGACTAAGTATTCAAAATGCCCCTCGGGGGTATTAAAGGCCGTCTTCCAATCGTCCCCTTCTCTGATCCGAATCAGGTTGTACGCCCCCCGAAGGTCGACTTTGGAAAACCATTGGGCGCCCACAACCTGATTAAGAAGATCCGGGATCAGGGGAAGTGGATGCTGGTCTTTTATTGTTATCTTATTGAGCTCCCTATAGTCAATACAAGGACGGAGGCCTCCATCTTTTTTTTCAACAAAGAAAAACCCAGCTCCCACCGGCGAGATAGACGGTCGTATGTTACCCTTTTCCAGGCTCTTCTATTGACGCATAGATTCTCGTTCCGGGGTAGATAAGTTGAAATGAGGTCTATAGCGCAGTAATAAGGCCGATGCGGTGGAAGAGTATCCGCAACAGTCTCATCAAAGACGTCTTTAAAATCAGAGACAAAGTCGGGAATGGAATGATTATAATTTATAGAGCATACCAATGACTGTACAGTTTTCAAATGACCACCACACGAGTTCCCCCATTTTATCAATTCAGCAGTCCTCCAGTTGAACACGGGATTATGGAGGCGTAGCCAAGGTAAACCCAGAATAATGTCCATAGTAAGTCTCTCCATGACAAAGAAAGACAGTTGTTCAAAATGCAAACAGCCAACATTCAAAGTTATTTCGGCGGTACGGTATCTTATCCTTCCCTCTTTAGGGGGGTAGAATCTGCGCCTGAAGAAACCGAAAATGGAGAACATAGCGGAATAAGTTCTAACCCTAAGGCTTGGGCCACCGCCATGGTAATAAAATTAACGGCAGCCCCTGAATCGATCAAGGCATGGCAAGCAAAACTCTTGGCCTCAAAGATTAGGGTTACAGGCAAGGAAAGCTTGTTATCCAAATTAGAGGGTATCTGTATGCCTGAGTTATCCTTCCTGAAGTTCTTCAGGCATTTTTTGATTTCCCATGGGGACTTGGGCCTGGTGAGACAGCTCCTCAGGACATGGCCGGACTTTCCACAGTAGAAACACAACGCATTTTCCACCCGATGTTTCCTTCTGATAGCCGCCGACGTGGAGCCCAATACCATAGGTTCCTCTCCTGAACCCCAGGCGAGAGATGGCGGAGGTTGTGGAGAAGTTGTAGCAGAAACAGCAGATGACTGTTGGACAGGAGAGTCAGCCCTGAACTGCCCAGTGGACACCCCAATCTTTTCCCTGCGTCTCTCCCTCAACCTCCTGTCAATAGATATAGCCAAAGTCATAAAGCCCCCTAAAGTCTCTGGAATAGGATGGCTGACCATAGCATCCTTCACTGCCTCGGACAGCCCTTGTCTAAAGAGAGTCTTGAGGGGTTGGTCAGGCCACCCAATTACCAAACTCCATTGGTGGAATTCAGAGCAATAATCCTCAGCTGAGCGGCGACCTTGCTGGATGGACAGGAGATGGGTTTTGGCCAAGGCTGCCCGGTTAGGGTCATCATAAATCTGGCCCAGTGCTAGAAAAAATTTATCAAGCGATCTCCATTCCAGGGCCTCGGGGGGTTTTCCTAATGCCCACACCTGTGGTGGTCCCTGGAGGAGTGACACTGCCATGGTGACCTTCTCAGCTTCTGAGGAAAAATGCAAAAACCGAAGAAACAGGTGGCAGGTTTCCCTGAAGGTTCTAAATTTATCAGGCTTACCGTTGAAACAGTCAGAGAACCACATGTTAGGTTTGTGCTGAAAATATTGTCCCAAGGGTCCAGGAGCAAGTGTGGGTACCGACGGGATGGCTGGATCGGGGGCCGGAGTAGACATAGCGTCCAGACGAAGTGAGATCTGGGAGATAAGACCTGCCATGCTTTGAAATTGGGTTGTTAATTCGTCCAGGCGGTCAGAAACCGACAGGTCGGTATTCATCCTGAACCGCCGGGGAATTTCTTTAGAGTATGGGCCTGCTATAATGTTAGGGATGGTAAGGGACATACACAAGACGCAGACAAGTGGGGCCCTGACACTGATCCCAGCCTCTGTCCCTGCCTTTTGGGGAACCCGACGCCTTAACAGGCCGGCCCCAACCATAAGACTCAAGGTTACACTGAGCCTTCAGATGTCTCTTTGATAAAGGCTTGGCGGCCAAAACGTCAGACACTCTGGACATCTGTTTTCACGACATTTGTAATGTTTCTATAAAATTTCATGCGGTAATCCCCTACTATATCGTTATTTATGGCATACTTGAAAATTCTGCTCTATACTGTAAATAAATTGCTATTCCCTATTTGATCTAAACTGGTGTGCCGGTATTTATGATTCTCTCACACAAAAATAGGTTACTTGTCACTTCTCTACACGGAATCTGCTACTATTCTGTGGACAGCCGAAAAGCAGATTGGCCCCATTGAAATGGGGCTAATTGGTGTCAAGAAACAGGGCAAAATCTGCTGCTACATTTTACAACCTGCCCTAAAAATTCACATAGAAAAGTGTGGATTTTAGGTATGTGTTCCAAGATGTTTAAGCATGGGATTCACTGTGCCACCATGTGAACATACCCTAAAATGATTTTCATTCTAGTTTAGTAACTTATTTAGTAACTAGTTTAGTGACGTTTCGGAAGGCACGCCTTCCTTTCTCAAGCATGCTTGAGAAAGGAAGGCGTGCCTTCCGAAACGTCACGTCATTGCATGGCGGCACTGGGCTGCAACTCAGCATGATCGGCTCCTACTAGTCTACTATGGGACTATCACTCACCTCCTAAACAGGAGAAGCTATACAGCTAAGTACTGCCACGTTTTCATATGTTTTTCATTGCCTAAGGTGTTCGTCATAGAACTATGTCTTTTATGCACCAATTTATAAAAATAAAGTAAAGTTCAATGTTTTGTCCATACAGCCTATGTGTACGTTTTTGTACTGAAAATTGCTGCTGATAAAAGAAATAATGAATAGAAGGATACAGACCAGTATTACCATGTGTCTGTGTACTACTGATCTGTATCCCTCTGTTCATTATTTATTTTCATTTTTGGATCTCATACCATGTATTAGTTTAGGTTATATGTTTATTTACTTTAAAATTTATATTTTATAGGGTAGATGTTCTTTTATTTATGAATGTATTATTTCCACTAATACTGTTTAATCTAAGTTTATTATGTTTGTTAACTAAGTAGTAACTTATGTTCCTTAGTAGTATTTTTCAGTATTCCAGCACCGTCTTTTATTTTTGTGTGTGATTTGATATATTTTCTAATAAAATATTTTTTTGAGTTTTTACGTATTTTAGTTATTGTTTATTTCTTTGGGTTTTTTGTAAATAAGTGATATACATTTCATGAGTTCAGTACAAGGTGTGCCATAGATATAATTAAACCTTATACAGGAATGGAAATTATTCCACTCAGCCCCCACAGACTCATGTAACCAAGGTGTACAGTACCAATATTATTTCCTCTAGGTACAGAAAGTACGGTGAGAATTTCTGAACAGGGGCATAGATAGCAAAACAAATACTTCAAGGGTGTTAACCTTTCCCTGTGCTATTCAAATTAAAAAAATATATGTATTTTGGCTGGCGTTGCACTTAAAAAATCTACCTGTTCCAACTTACATACAAATGCACCTTAAGAACAAACTTGCAGAACCCAGGGACTACCTGTTGACCTGTTGTAGTCTACATTAGGCATGGAGGAAGGCAACAATATGATGTTTGATCTCACATAACTGACCATTTACTTAATTGAATATATCTACAATTGTATGCATTGTATGAAACTGCAACGAAAGGAGTGTAGTTACTGAAACATATACAACTATCTCATAGGTTAAGCTATACTAAGCTTTATTTAGTAATACAAAGTAATTATCCCCAAATGAATGTGATACATAGATGAAGTCATTAAAATAATTTCCATACATATTTGTGTGAAAACAGATTGCTGAATAATATTGTGTCTTGAGATTCATCGTGTGGCTTAAACATGGGGATGGGAAAATGTTCAAGGTGTCATTTGATTTGATTTTCCTACTTTAATCCCTGCTGACATACAGTATGGATGTAAAGCAGATATATCCGTTGGCAGGCTCACAGTGCAGATATTTTCAACAGATATCATTTTTGGCAGCATTGTTTGGGTAACAGAGGAAGTGTCATGTTAACAAACCCGAATCTTTATTCGACCTTCACCTTATTGAGTTCCATCTGTTTTAGCCCATTCATATCAGCCAAAAACACTCTAAAGTTCTAGAGAGGGAAGTTTATTTAACTCAATTATTGGATCAGTCAACGCTTCTGGATGACATGATTTATTTTCTAGACATATACTCCTCAGAAACTCAGCGTCCAAAATTCATTTATTTAAATCAGTGTGCGGCAGAAAAAAATTAATCTGAAATGGGTAAAAAAATAAAAAAAACAGTTATGCTTATCTACCTGGCGATCTGCTCCTCTTTGCTTAACGGCTATTGCACAGACTTTAAGAAGAGGCCTGCACTACTTTAACATTAAAGGGGTTGTCACACTACATTGATTCATCTTACCTCAGTCCTGTTTTCTTGGTTTCATTTTGAATTCAGGGGCGTGTTTACTGGTTTCTAGTAGGCTGCAGTAGAAGCCAGGTCTGTAGCTATAGCATCCAGTGCTGGCAGCCTATCATGAGAGATCAAACAGGTCTGTAGCTATAGCGACCTGAGGAGCTGATGCAGCCCATAGAAGTGGGGATATCTCAGAATAGGTAGGACACTGATAATGGACATATATTGCAAAGTGACTTGTTTTTGCAAGATCTTTAACATAAAAAGCAATCCTAGTAGTGAGACAACACCTTTAAGTTCATACTAATTTTGAATATAGACCTTAAATAGGTTTCCTCATTACATTGATTAGCTTGTTACATGTAGGTAACAGTAAATGAAGCCTATTGCCAAACACATTGCTTTGTTGATTTTGCATTGTTGAGGAGAGAACAGAGATTTTAACTCTTCAAGTGCACGCAAGTTTCTCTTGGTTACCGATCATCTCTCTTCCATTTCTTATCTGATTAGCTGGAAGCTGCTATCTGTCCATGGGGAGTCACTCCCTGCTGTGTAATCTCTAGGAACGGAGCTTTGTTTGTTTAAGATAAGGACATTCCTTAGAGCTCTGTAGTCTTGTGTACTTCAGATTTTACAACTCCTGAAGTCATTTCAATGTAATAGGCATAGCTAAGAATAACAGAGCTGATATGCCAAACACACAAATAGACCCACTCATAGTCTGACCAGGAAGTGGGAGTCTGAAGCTGGTTGTAACTCTGTAAAACTGCATGGTGAGACAACTCCCTTAATAATTGTTTTGGTATGACCAATAGGCTGTAAGGCAGCATGGTACACTAAATATAACCCTGTGATTACCAACATATAGCAGTCTTACCTATGTACAAGTATAAAACCAACCACATAGCTAGCAATTGTATGAGTGATAATTTATCAGTATTTTGCACATTTGTGACTTCCCTATATAACATTGTGGCCTCTCTGCATCCTGTTGGGAACTTTTTTATGGCCTCCTTCTGTGATTTGAGGTGAATTTGTTCCTATTTCCTGTGATTTGTTTGTAATGTTGTATTTAAAACATTATGGAGATCCATTTTATAGATCACTATTTCCCTGCCAGATAATTAAAGGGGTTATCCATGAGTTTAATGATTTCATAGAAGACTATAAACAGCATTTAGATTGAAAAACAAAAATATTCTACTACCTTCATGTGTTTATTGTCCTTTGCCTCCTTATTCATCGATCATAAGATCAGTGAAACTTCCTGGTTGTGGGAGTGCCAGTAATACTCCTGCAACTATTTCCTACAAGATCCAGAATCCCATGCAGTTACAATCTAGGCCTTCTCTGCACCTGCCCCTTAATCCTCCCAGCAATGTTCATAATCATTCTCAGACAAGTACACCTCATGTCCCTGCTTCTCTGCTCCACTTCACTCCCTGGTATCCTGCAGAAGACTGTGTTTAGTACAGTCACCGATCAGTTTGTAATATGGTAAAAACACATTGTTTCCTCATCCCAAAATTTATGTAATACATGTACAAATATATACTATTTGGTTTATATATTTCTATGTATGTGCTGTAAATCCCCCACAGCAGGTACACAGCTATCCTATCATTGTAACTGATTGCTGTGGGGAATGTGGCTTCCCCCAGCTTTCATGTACAGTGTACAGTCTATCTAGCATCCAAGAAAGGCGGGCAATGTCACACCTCCCACAACAAGCAGTTTTTGATAATGGTAAAGCTGTGTGATGCGTCATCATTCCTGCACACAGTGTTCTCAGGGCAGAGTCTCATAATGTTTTACCCTGGCACCACTACTATATAAAGAGTAGTGTTGAGCGATTGCGTTGGCTATCGAGGATATCGATCGATAGACGTTAGTCCGGACCGCTTATCGATTAAGGTTTTTCGATAGTGAGCGTTTCGATTATGAGGCGAAGCCTTTAAGTCTATGGGGAGAGCAACAACACCTACATGATTACTCCCAAAAAAAAGGCCGTGGAAGCAGCTGAAATTAACATCCACACAGTCAAATGGATACGTGCTTACATCTTAGGCAAACACACTTAGGTTATTAAAAAGTCACAGAAAAATACGTCACAAGACCATTCACTATCCTGTCTGTACCCAGCCTGACCCTTAAACCTGCTTCAACCACAAATTGAAAAACGTGCAAGAAGGCAGTATGATTTGACCTCATCTTACTTGAACTGGACATTGAATTCCCTGTCCTGGGGGCCCACAGCATGAGCCCCAAATCCTGCATTGACCCCCACATTTATAAAGTGCGGAGGATAAAAGGAGTCTTTTCAACCACCATTTTTAGTTGAACTGGACAGTGACTATACCAGTCCTGGGGCACAGCATGAGCCCCAAACTGCATGACCCCCACATTTAAAAAAGTGCTGGAAAAAGAGGGTCTTTCAACCACCCATTTTTGTTTCAAGGACATTGACTATAACCTGTCCAGGGCCACAGCATTAAACCAGGGCCGGAGTTACAAGTGGGTGCGGTGTGAGAGCCCAGGTGGCTGTTCCTTATCTATTACCACGCAGGTTAAAATGCCCTGATGACGCAGCAACGAAAACTGTGTGCTGAAGTAGAGTGCGGAAGCGGAAGTGTGGGTACGGGGGTGTGAGAACTCCTAGCCCTTTCTCAGTACAGTCAATCTACCGGGAGGGAGCGCTTTGTCCCTCCGTATGAGTATGTTGGACAATTGGAGCTTCACTTGGGAAATACTGGTGGTTAACGCTCCTGTTCCACCCAGGTGCCTTTTTCTTGGCATTTCTTTTTCTCATTTGACTCACGTCTGGGAGGAAATGAGTCTCCTGTTCTTTGTTTCTGTCGTGCTCCATACTCCTGTCCTTGAATATACCTACATCTGGTCATGTTTTCCTGTACCTCCCTCTGTACATTTCAGAGGAATTTTTTTAACAGCTATTTTGTTACATGCAAGTTTTTTTATACTTTAATTCTAGAAAACACATTTTTTTAAAATTGGATGGAATCCACCTTGTCTTTGTTTCTCTTTTTTTATTGATTTAAATGGGTTTGTTCACTAGGGATTGATAGCTATGTTAAAGATATTGCAAATACAAGTCCTTTAGCAATATTTGTCCCCTTAACAGTGTTCCTACCTGTCCTGTTTTGACGCACCATCACCCTTGAGCACTTTGACAATTGTGAAGAACAAATGTCTGTTAGAAAACAACATTTTTTAGAAAGGATCCCTGTAGTATAGCTGAAGTCACAAGCAAAAATGCCCCCTAAAATTCACGCATGACCCTTGAGCCACTTTGGACAATTGTGTAGAACCAATTGTCTGTTAGAAGAAGAAACAACATATTTTTATAAAATAGGACCTGTAGTTATAGATGCCATGTCACAGCAAAATGCCCCCAAAAATTCAAAGCTATGACCCTTGAGCCACTGTGGGACAATCGGAAGAAACAAATGTCTGGTTAGAAACAACCATTTTTTTTAGAATAGGACTGTAAGTATAGCTGCATGTGTCACCAGCAAATGCCCAAAAATTCAAAGCATGACCCTTGAGCCACTTTTGACAAATGTGTGAAGAACAAGATGTCTATTTGAAATACAACATTTTTTTAGAGAGGACCTGTGGTAGTATTGCTGAATTTCAAGCAGCAGACCCTTGGCCAAAAAAATTATAAAAATGATTCTCAGCCACTGTTAAAAAATTGTGAGGAAAATGCACTTAGATGCCACATTTCTGTTCCAAAGGACCATGATTATTGCTGTCTCTTCCACAGCAACATGACCCCAAAAAATTTATATTTTGACTTCTCAGCCACTGTTTAAAAATTAGTGAGGCAAACATGACCCCAAAAACCATTGACAATGTGAAAAATTCCCTAAAGATGAGTGAGTAAATGGAATTGGTTTTGTCATGAAACCTTGGTGTCTTCTTAGTCTCCTCACTGCAAAACCAGCCAAAATGAACTGTTGGGAATTGAGAATAAAATTGCAGTAAGAAAATTGCAAATATCATTTTAAAAATAAGTTTTTCAAAGAGGACCATTTCTGTTGGAGAGGATGTGAAGTAGACCAGCAACTAATCGTTGACCGCGGCATTTGGGGGCCACAACATCCACCAGAGATCCATGCCTGGTTTCATCTTGATGAAAGACAAACGATCCTCATTATTGTGGAAAGCGGATGCGTTTGTCTGTAATGACTCCTCCGGCTGTGCTGAAGGGTCCGCTCAGATATGACGCATGGCTGCTGGGCAGGACAAACACCTCTATGGCGTGGCGAGCCAGCTCGGGCCATCTGTCCATTTTGGATACCCAGAAGTTATTGGGGTCCGGAAACACATACAAAAAATCGGTTGTTGGAGACGCAGATAGTCGTTACACTCATGATATTAAGTGGTCTCTGGGTGTTGTTTCGGTGGCCAGCACTACATGCGTTTGGTGAGGTGGTAAATAAAGATTGCCAGGAGGTCACCCATTAGGCTGCTGCCACCTTGCCTGCTGCTGCCGTGCTGCCGCTTACGGCTACTTGGCCACTCTTTACTGCTGTCACGTCGCTGGGTTGTTTCCACGTGACATTTGAAGAACGTGAAGCAGACGCACAGAATGTCTCCAGGTTGATCAATCAGCAAGGTCTCCATTTCCTGCATATTTTACTCTCTATTTGGGTTGGGTGTAAGGACGGTGCTGAGTTTTGTTTTGTTTCCGGGGATCCAAGGGGTGGCCACCCAGTAACTGTTGTTTCCATTTTGGAGGGCCTTTAATGCGAGGATCATGTTGGAGGAAATTGGAGCATTCCATCGCACTCAGGTGGAGAGATGGAGCCTTGAGTTCCCAAGGGGCCTCTGGGTTGAGGGGCACTCAACTTAGCAAACTCCATCTTCCTCATCCTGCCCAAATTCCACGCCCAACCTCTTTCCAAAGGCAGGGACGTCGGTTGTCTAGGAATACCTCCTCCTCCCTCCTCTCTCCGCTTCCTCAGGCACAGCTTCAAAACACAGCCCTTGACTTGCCTCAGTGATGCACCCTGTGAGCTGAGGTGCCGCCTTTGCACTAGCTCTGGCCCCTCTGAACACTGCCTAATAATGACCGATAAAATTGAGAAACTGACGGACCTTGTGGATTTGACGGAGAGAAAGGCTCGGTCTGAATCTGTGTCGTTCCTCCTTCGTCACTGGCAGGACCTGATGTTTCAGAGTGTCCAACGATCGTTCCAGAACTAAGATCTCCAACAATGACTCATGCTGAGAAGGCGCATCGTCGCACCTGACCATTTTGGTGGCTTCTTCCAAAACTGGGCAAGGTGTTGCAAAGCTCTTTCACTGCCTCCACTTCGGTGGGCTTCATCACCCCGAGGTCCGCTCACCGCTGGATGGTTCTGGCCATGTGTCACTTCGTACTGGTAATGGCATTGCCAGCTCCCACAATCCGTGGAGCCCTGTGGAGGGTGGAATTCCAGCGTGTTTTTCCACGTCAAAATGAGGGACGTCTGTCGGGAGGCGAGCTGACGCTGCATACGCAGCCAGGCGGGACGAAAAGCAGGTTGCGAACGGCGGAAGTGCGAACTCAGACCTCGAGACCTTCTTCAGCAGGCAGGCCAGACCCGGGGTCAGCTCTTTAGAACTTTCTGGATGACCAAGTTCATGACATTGTGCCAGGCTAAGGGATGTGCTCAGCCTTCGATCTTTAAGGGCGGCCAGCAGATTTCGCGTTATCGAACACCACCTTGCCTGGCTCAAGGTCTTGTCCACCCAGCCAGCGCTCGGGTCTCAGTTGCGGGAGCCGGTCCACGCTCTGACCTGTGTGTGGACGGTCTCCAGAGATATTAATTTCAACATGGCCTGGTGTCTCTTGGCACGTACTTCGATGCACCAGAGGAAAACTTGGTGGGAAAGTGCCCTGCTCATCCCCTGCGGTTCTGAAGATGATGGTGCGCCGAGCCTGAGAGCAACCGTTCACCCCAGAGGACATCCCCCAGCTCACCCAAAGTCAGCTGTCTCAGAGATATAGCGGCCTTGGGCCGTGTTACTAGTCATGGTGTCGGTGGTGAGATGGACTTTCCGGGATACACAGTGCAGAAACGCGCTTGAAATTTTAGATGTCACGTGGTTGGCCGGGCAGGAGGGAGGCCTTTTCTGGCAAAGAAATGCCTGCTCGCATTTGGTATTAGTGGCAGGCGAGGGGCCCTTGACGTGGCGGAACACATCTGTGTCCACCAGACGGAAAAGGCACATTTCCAAGGCCAAAAGCCTGGCAATGCGACATTCAGGCTTTTGGCTTTGGGATGGTTTGGGTTAAAGTGTTTCTTCTTGCTCCAACCTGGAAGACAGAAGGTGGCTGCTAGACTGATGCTGTACGGCGTGACAGGTCGTCAAACTGGTGGAAGGAGATAGGGGTATAGGAGGGTTCTGGTGGTGGCTGGTGGTACCTCGGGGCGAAAGTGGAGGGCTGACGGGAGGCTGATCCCTGATCATTGACTTGAGAGACTATGGGCAGTGAGGAACGCTTGTGGTGGCGGTAGGAGGAGGTGGGGAAGGCGGGAGACAGAGGCGTGGTGACAGTGGTTGGGAGGCCCCGAGCGTCAGGTCTGGCCTTTTTTGCCAGTGTTCCCTCATGTCAAACTCATGCATGCGCTTGCTATTGTGACTAGACATGTTGGTGGTGGTTAACCACTTAGGTTCTTTGCCTCACTTATGCGTTTACGGCAAAGGCGGGCATTTGACATCGCTGGCGTGAATCAGAGGCTTGCTCAAAAGTAAGGCCAGGCGTGAGAGGTCCTGGTCCTTTTTGACGGCAAGCCGAGTGGAGCGGGGTTTTTGCGCTGAGTGGCTGGCGGGAATCATTATCAGCGGACTTCCTGCGACCGGCCCTTCCCTTTTGTGGCGGGAACCGTATTGACAATACCCCCTCGTCTTCCCTCCTGCATCCATGATGAAGCGCTCGCAAGCAAAATTCTGCGGAAAGACCAGGAAGGTTCCGAAATGTCGTCATCATCATCATCATCAACACAGGTGACTTGGTCGTCCTGACTTTCTGCATCCAGAAGCTGCAGGCTACAAAGCAAGGGGCACTGCAGGGGTTGCCCGACCCGCCGGGATTTTGCCGATTGACCACTTCCTTCACCTCTCTGGATGGATCAGTAACTGGGCGGGCAGTGCAGGACTAAATATCTCTTGATCTTTTATATGCCTTCTGACCCCAAACGCACATTTTGTCATCAAAGAGGTCTTCAGACAATCGGGTTATCCACAGTGGTGGGTACACGAGTTAACATTTGGTCTGCTTCATGGTGGTACGGGATGCTGATGGATGCTGATGACGAATTTGTGGCCGTCGACAGGGAGGACGAGGATGGTAAGGTGCTAGATGAGGTTGCATTAAACCACTGAAGGACAGATTGGCGACGATGTTCGTTACTTAGATTCACAGGGCCCTTGAACCAGCGATGACAGGCATGACGGTCGTGCCAACTGACGATCCGCTGGCATGCGGGTTGTTAACAGCACTGGAAGGAGCACCTTCTCCTCCTACCTCTACTTCCATGTGCTATCCCCCATGTGTTAGCTCGCTTACCACTGATTTCGCTCCATGTTCGAGAAATATAAAAATTTGAGAAGTACGGAATAATAGTTTTTGGAAAGGTCTCTTATGAAAATACGTCAAATAACAGCTATTCTCAAAATCCCTTAATCAAAAAAATTTGCTGGGATTCAAAAAATTTAACTTGCAAGGTTGTCTATCCAACAATCTCTGGACTGGGCAAATTAGTCAAAAAACCGTATCAGTTTGTTTTCGTATATGACCACGGGTATTTTTGCACCTTTCATTTCACCTGGGGGTGACTATAGAATTGCTGTTTTAATGATTTACGTGGGGATGCTGCGTCCAATGAACCAAAGCTGGGTGCGCAAAATTAAAAACACGTTATTTGTTATGGTTTTCGTATATAATACACCGTATTTTTTGCCCCTTCAATTCACTGTGGTGACTATAGAATTGCTGTTGTAATATTTACGTGGGGGATGGATGCTGCGTCACATGGAACAATGCTGGGGATGCGCAAAAGTCAAAAATCAGTTAATCTGGTTATGTTTTCGTATAATACATCGGGTTTTTGCACCCTTCAATTCACCTTGGTGACTATAGGAAGTGTGTTTAAAGGTATTTACGTGGAGATGCTGCGTCAGTGAACCAATGCTGGCCGTGCGCAAAAATCAAAAAACATGTATCTGTTTTGTTTTCGTATTAATACACGGTATTTTTAGCACCTTTCAATTCAACCTGTGGTGACTATAGATATTTGCTGTCGTTTTAAGATTTTGTTGGATGCTGGTCAATTGAAAACAAGCTGGGTGCGCAAAAAAGTCAAAAAAACACGTATCTGTTATGTTTTTCTCGTATGATAACACGGTTTTTTTGGCAACAAACAACTGTGCTGATACAAGATTGTGGATTGGAAATTAACTGAAGGTGGATATATCAACACAGGTGGAATGGGTAAATTGAAAATGAACACCTATCTGAAATGTATATGATAATAAAAGTGGAGTTATTGCACCTAACGAGAGAACTGCAGTTACTAGAAAGTTGTGTATCCAAAGTATACGTTCAGGCTGCCCATATCCAGGAAATATTTCATTAGCAAACTGTTAATAATAAAGATATTGCAGTGCAATGGCTACACTAAGTGTTGGTGAACTTTAACCAGTGTTCTTTATAGGATATAGCTTGTCTGTGTTCGGCCGCGGGCCCCCCCCGCTCCCCCTGTGACTTTACTGCCGGTTAGATGCTGATTTGAAAATTCTCTAGCTAACCTACATAAAATCTTCTCAAATTCTAATCTAACTAAATTGGAAGGATCACAAGCTAATAGTAGAGGTTTCTCTGTGCAGAAATATGACTAATTTCGCTGAGCTGTTGGGCCCACAGGCAGGCAGGCAGCGTCCTTTCCTATGTGGACGCTGAGAGACACTAAGGTGATCAGGAAACGCTTGGTCTATGTAATACGGAGGTCATGTGATTTTTCAGCCAAATCGCATCCATAGAACATCCCAGTCATGACGTAGCACACACATCTCCACCCTGCTCTTTTCTGTTAATCTGATTTGCTGCGCCCATAAAATTCAGAGAAGCAGCGGGAAAAATGGCAGCGATCTTTATAGATGTGAAGCACAGATTTTAACCTTAATTATCGCATGATCTGAAAATTTCGATCACCATAAAAACCTTGCCGATTTCAACTTTGTCAATAAAAATCGCTAAACACTACTGTCCAGTACAATGAAACTTATCGCCAAAAAGATAAAAATTGCACCCAGATAAAAATGTGAGCTCAAACAGTTATGCCTCTGATTACAGGTGTGGTGTAGTCATCACTGGGGCTTGTGGTCTAAGAGGCTATGTTTGGGTAATATACTTCTTGGTAAGAGATTGTTACCTATTAAACATGACTCCTCGATGGATTTGAAGAAATTTTTCCCAGTTAACAAACTTTGAGAGGGGGGGCGCACAGGGGCGTCGCTAGGCAGATATATCCGGGGCTCGTTGCCGATCTATATTGCCGCTGCCCCTAATGTTTCTTTCCGCCCCTCTATACACTATTAGTAGCCAGCGCCGCCATTGTTATTCTCTTTGAGAACCAAGCATGCGGCGCGAAGATGATATATTTAATGTCCGCTGCTCCACTTCGATGAATGCCGCGGGCTCCCGCGCTTGCCCAGCGCATGATCAAGAAGTGGAGAGCCAGGTCCTCCTCTGAGCTGCTGAGCTTCCTTTTCAATGCGCTCTGCGCAGGTTGGGAGGAAGCAGCCGCCAGAGTAACTTCATGCTGCGGATGCTGGTAGTCTGCACTGTGGGCTTCAGTCAGGACTCAGGAGTGGCTGCTGGGGGCTTTCTGTGGAGGAGGGAGGAGCGGGGGCTGCTCGAGTAAGCCATGGGCTCCGGTCTGACTGCATTGCTCTCCTCCTCCTCTTAGTCTGCGAATTGCCGCCCGCCGCAGAGACACAGCAGGAGCTGTATCAGGTACTTGAGCAGGGCCCAGTTGTTATAAGTTAGTGTGACAGATCTGGGGGGGCCATTATAATGTAAACTGACTGCAGCATATATGTCAGTGTGCTCTGTGGGTACACCTGACCCACAGTGCTGACAGTCTACAAATTATTTTGAAGCCAGCAATTCATTATATCTGAACCTACAGGGCTGATCTATGATAAACTCTAGGACTGTCAGCTCTGTGGGTCAGTGTGACCACAGAGTTCTGCTGACAGTTATTCTGTATACTGGGGAAGCCCTGTTGCCTGGCTATATACTGTGGGGAAGCCGGGTGCCTGGCAAATACTGTGGGGGAGCCCTTATGCTGGCTATATACTGTGGGGAGCCCTTGTGCCGGCTATATACTGTGGGGAGCCCTGTGGGGCCGGGCTATATACTGTGGGGAGCCTGTGCAGGTTATGTACTTTATCCACATATGGTTGGGTACCTACACTAAGCTACCTTACTGGGGGACCTATGTTCCATCCAGTCTTTGGGGAGCACTCTTAACTGCGACCTGGCTTTTCTATCATAGGGAAAGCAGGGTTGCTGTGGAGGATGGAGCATAACCATGATTTCCTTATATAGGCCGCCATTTGTTTAGGCTTGGTATACCGTATAACCCCCTTCACCCCCCAGCAAGGAATATAGGTGCTGGATAAAGTGAGGATTCTAAAATGTTTGTGTGGTAAATTCTGGCAGAGACATGTTTGTGGCCAAGAAAAGTCATCATGGTGGTCTGGGCTGTGGATGGAGAGAAAAAGGATAGAGACTACTCTGATCAGAAAAGGCATCTTTGTAAGTCACTTTATGTAACTGCACCTTAGTCAGTATTATTTGGGTCTTAAGTAGTAATATTTATTTTGTCTTAGTATTGTAGGAATTTCTTTAGTAACAATCATACATATGGTAATATTTGCTCCATGTATAGGTGTGATATTCGGTTAACCTGTATGCCTATTATTTAAGCGTAAATTTACTGTGTTATACGAGGTGGACGTTTTGAAAAAGTAAATTCCTCTTTACACTGCATGCTGAGGTTGATGTAAAGGATCTTTGTGGACTACGTGGAAAATAAAACTGCCATGAACATACGCTGTTCTTGTTAAATAATACATAACAACAGTTCACGAGTGTGGCGTAAAAAAAGTGCCGTTGTGAACCCCGGCCCTACTGAGCAAATCATGACATAGAGGGGCACGGGCCCAGGATGTTTTTAGGAACCATAGCAACGACTGGGGGCGCATCATTGAACCAAGAGAAGCAGGATGGTAGTATCTTTGAATGGCCCCCCCATCTAGGCTGTTCTAGTTGCCCAAGAATAGTGCTAAACATCTTTGACCACAGCTGCCTGAGAAAAGTGGTAGGTATCTTAGTCCCTTGTTGCCTAAGAAAATTGTTAAACTTCTTAGGTGCCAATGAAAAATTTTGATCAGAACAGAACGGACTAGTCTCCTAAAATGCTATGTAGCACAGAACTAATTACTCTTCCAAAAATGGCATGTAGCACAGATGTGACAGTCCCCTGCCCCAAAAAGATTAGCACCACTACATATGAGTGCTTCAAAAGAAATGCCAAGACTTCTGTCTGTCAGAAAAGTAATTTAGGGACAAGTTATGATCCAAATATAAGTGAATTAAGCACATTTCTAAAAATGGGTATAGTTTTCTTTATTTTTCGCACAAGTTATTTTCTTGTTAGAAGCAGGACACCCTAACAATCTCATGTCTGATGAACATGCTATTAATTTTCTTTATATCTCTACAATAATTCCCATTAAGAAAAAGTTTAACGAAAGAACGTATGCCCCATAGATGCTACACTTTCCTTCCTGTGGTTATTCAAGCTAGCAAATAAGCAGAAAGAGAACTGAGTTGTTCAGTTTTGATAACTCTGTTCCCTGAGCACTGCTATTTATCTAATGGCACATTTTGGCAATGTGATATAATTAGAGATGGGCGAATTGATTTTCTAGAACGAAGGGGAAATTCGTTTAGAATTTCAGGGAAAAAAACTTCGGTTTGAACAGAAGTCGAAGTGAGTTGGGAGGTTCACTTCGGCGTGATCGAATAGTGTGCTTTTTTCATTGATTAAATGGGCTTCGAAGCACTTGGGCGGTACATTGGGGCAATAGAACTCTGGGAGGAAGAGGGGGCATAGCCTGCATGACATGTGCAGAGAGAGTGAAGCCCGCAATCAGCTGACCGGCGGATTCTGTGACGTCACCGCACTATATAAGTCCCGGCCGCGGAGCCGTGGCGCGATGCTGAGGAGCTCATACCGCTTCTCAGTACTAGTCCAGGGGAAGGTGCTGCCGCGCTGATTGTTTACTGAGAACTGAATTTTTTATACGCGACTTTTTGTGGGGTGTCTCAGCTTGTCTCAGAGACTGCTTCTCTTAACTTTTCTATTGTCTTGATGTTTTGGGTATTGGATCTGAAATCTCAGTGTGCTGTCCACTGCAGCTGCATTTACAGTTATAATACCAATCTGCTCACTGCACCATTGAATTATCCAAGGGGGAATCTAAGCCAGTTCATGTGTTATTCATTTAAAGAAACAGCGTTTTTTACAAATTCAAATTACCACTTCATTTTTGGGACCTGCTCAATTCTTTGGCGCTATTTACATCCAGGGGTTAATTAAGGTTTGTTTTTCAGCTGTGGTGACCATGAAACCCATTTTTCACGCCAAAATATATACATTTTTTCTGTTAGCCTAATTCAAAATTGAAAAAGGTTTAATTACAATTTTATCTCTTGTTGTGGGGCAAATATAAACACCCATTTGTTAACACGCTACAAAGCTAGTAGTTTTGTGTTGGGAGCTCAATTCTGTGGCGCCAATTTACATCCAGGGGTTAATTAAGCCGTTGTTATTCAGCTGGTGGTGACCTCCAAGAAACCGCCATTTTCACGCAAAATATATTACTTTTTTCCGGGAGCCTAATTCACAAGCAAGGTTAATTAGAATTTTATCTCTTGTTGTTGTGGCGTTATAAAAAACACCGCATTTGTAAAACACGCTACCAAAGCTCGAGTTTGTGGGTGGCTCATTTCTTTGGCGCATGTACAATCCAAGGGTTTTAACTAAGTATTTTTCTGCTGTTGTCAATCTGTAGTAAAAGAACTTTTTTTTTTCACCGCCACATTTCTGTAGATAATTCATATCCGCGGAGGTAAGCAAGCCTTTACATTCAGTAAAATACACAGAGTTTTTAAATCGGCACATACAAGTCAATTTCCTGGCCATTTGTGGAGGCGCCAATTTATATCCAAGGTTTCCAGCTTCTTTAGTGGGTTCATTTGGAGTCAATTACAGGGTGGTGTATTTATCATATACAGATATCTTCATCAAACAGGTGTCTGTAATTTTAGAACAAACAGTATGTAGACAGTGAAGGGGCAGGCTCTACGCCTGCAAAGTTGGCAGTGGCACAAATATTCCTGGAGCAGGCCAGGTCGCAGCACAGCAAGGGGGGCGTCGCAGAGGGGGGTCACTCGGTGAGGCCACAACCTGGCTGTCAATCTAGCGGCCGGGTGCTGCTAGCAACCCAAGGGTTCTTGATTGGTTGTACTTAGGTCATCCACTTCCTCCCAATGACATTCTGGACAACCCCAGCCAAAAAGTCAGTTGGGATCGCCAGACAAACCCTTAGTTGGCATGGCCCACCCACCCCCCCCCCCCCCCCCCCCCCCCCCCCCCCCCCCCCCCCCACCCCCCCCCACCCCCCCGCCCCCCCCACCCCCCCCCCCCCCCCCCCCCCCGCACCGCCGCCCCCCCCCCCCCCCCCCCCCCTCTCCAGCGGCCCTCACATGTCCTCAACCCGACTCTGTACCATCCGGTTCACTCAGCCAGAGTCTAATATGTGGTTGGGCTCTGCGCCACTATATAGCGAGGATGAAACAATTTGAGGAGGGCAGTCTACGCAGCATACTTGGCAGCGAAGAAGTAATGGGGCCAATACCCCTAGATTCTTGCCGTATGGCCGGGCAAAGTATAGATGTTGAGAGTGGCATGGGGAGGTTCAGGTGGTGAGGGGTCAGGCCTCTGATACCAGACCGGTGATGAGGACAGCGTGCGATGAAACACAACTAAAGATGATGATGTAGCCGACCGCACTTGGGAGCCAGGTTGAGGCAAGGGCTTCATCATCGTCAGGGAGAATAACGGAGAGGGCGGTCACCTTGCGCTTTTCAGGGGGTTGTGCAAGGGGGTTGTGTGGCCGTTTGAGTCAGCGCAGGATAGCAGCAGTGTGAGGTCGGGAGCCCAAGCGGCCACGGGGGTAAAAAAAACCCGCTTCGCAGGTCCAAGAAAGGTAGCGGGCCACAGGGGTCAGCGACGGCAGCGGCGGGCTAGTAGTCACTCAGTGCGGAGCAGTTGGTGGTATAAAATCCGAATACTCGGCGGTTGTGGCAGTTCTTTGCTAAGACACCGGAGGCAGCGAAATAGGGGTATATGTCGAATCTGTAAGCAGAAAGTGAAGCGTGGCCAGGGAGCTAACGTTGGCACCATGGCCCTGAGTCAACACATGCAGCGTCACCATCAGGTGGCCTGGGAGAAACGTGGCTCAGATGTGGTGGTCCATCCTGCCGCCACAGCAACAGCAACAGCAGCAGCAGTGCCCAGTGGCACGCATGCCATTGCAGCCAGTCAAGGCTCCACCACCTCTGCAGAAGGGAGCTGTTTCTCTTTGACATCATCTCCCGGTCCAGATGCTCCTGCTCCTCGCTACTCATGGCGCCAGCAGTCGTCAGCGAGTCGATTGCAAAGAGACAACAGTATGCGTCCAACCATCCTAAGGTGCAGCAGCTGACCGTGCTCCTGTCCAAGTTGTTGGTACTGCAGTCCCTCCTTTTCCAAATGGTGGACTCTGCACCGTTCAGAGAACTAATGGCTTGTGCCGAGCCGAGATGGAGAGTTCCAAGCCGTAATTTCTTTTTCAAAAAGGCAGTACCAGCACTTCATAAATATGTAGAACAGAAGGTGGCCAGTCCTTGAGATTATCGGTTTGTTCCAAGGTGCACGGCAGCGCGGCGTCTGGAGCTGTAACTACGGTCAGGGCCAGTACATGTCCTTTACGGCCCACTGGGTGAATGTGCTTCCGGCCCAGGCACACCAACAACTTGGACAGGAGACGCCGCTTTCTCCTCCACGTTGTCAAACTGCGGCTTCTGCGCCAATGTCCGCCTCCTCCACCACCACCACCAGCCTCCACAAGTCGCCCATCATACCCTGTGTGGGGCACAGCGGTGTACCAGTTCTACCCCTGGCTTGCCTCTGCGAACGAATCACACGGGGGGAGGAATGCCCGCGTCGCAGCAAGAAACCCGAGTGTGGCTTTCTCCCGCCAACTGAAAATCAACCCATTGTAGGCAAGAGGAACATGGGGTGTCCGCGTTTCAGAGGAGGGATGCCATGCGCCCTGCATGGGCACGTGTTCAATCTTTGTGAAAAGGCCCTGAAGTCTTCCACCGATCTCAAATATTCTGAAAAGGGCCCCAGGAAACGTGCATGCACTTCATCCTTTCCCTAAAACCGGGAACACCCTCCTCGAGTTGCAGCGGCAGAAGGCCCCCCCCCAACCCCCTCTGATATGCGATTTTTTCCACCCTTTGGGAAATTCCAGCCTGCACATGTTGGACCGACTGATGAAAGAGAAACCCCATTAACGATTTTTTGATGATCCAGGGGACAGGAGTACTCCCCTTTTAAAATTTGATGTCAGCCAGGGGCAGCTCATGCTGACCCCTCCCCTTTTGTTATGAAAAACGTCATTCCCTGTTCATGTCCGGGAAAGATGCTAAAAATCTGTTGGGGGGGGAACGGGACGGGCACTACACTCCAGCCACAGAGTCCGGTGGGGGACTAAAAATGGGGAGGAGGACAGGGAGTAAAGCATTGTTGGTGAAATGATAAATTTTTACCCAGGGAAAGAGAGGGGGAGGGGACAGCTGGGGGGGTAGATGGAGTTGAGGAAGACGGGGCAAGACCCCAAGCCCCGGGGGCGTATACAGGGGAGAGGGAGGCGGGAAAGCCCTCGGAGTCATTTGTGCAATGGCCCCAGCATGCTGATTTCCCCTGGCTTGAAGCCAAATATTCAGCATCCGCAGGGGGATGACTTCTGGCTCTCCACCCTATTGGACCCCGCTCCCGTTCCAAAAGGGGACCCTTTTTTCCCGCTATTGAGAGGGAGGAAAAACCGAATCCTAAGGAAAACCCTCCTAGTCAGGGGCCACTGCCTATGTGCGACATCGTCCCTCCTCTGACAGGTTGAAACCCCGGGGGTGCTTCAGCGCCGTACTTGTCGCGGCTACCGGGGAAGGTGAGGGGGGGCGAGCAGTACCAGCTCCCGCAGCAACCTAGTTTGGAGTCACTGATGAGCATCTTCCTTCACCCCCTATGGGGGGGCAATCGCCCCAGCAGCAGCAGGGCCTGGGCAGACCCTAACCAACAGTTGGCCACTTGGAAAAAACCTGCCCCCCCATTAGAAGATCCGGGACTACGGCACCAAACTGGATGTGTGGGCCGCAACTTGCAGAGTTTTCAGTGGAGAAACTGTCCCCGCCCCGGCCAATTTGGCATGAGGGGGTTGTGTGGGGGGGGGCCCTCTTCCCCCAAGGGGAACCCGCTTGCCCCTGGGAAATGTGGGAAAGATGACCTTTGCAAGATGAAAAGGGGTGGATCGGGCCCGGGTTTCCACCACCAAGCCAGGCGCAGACTACATCAGCCATGACACCTCACCCAAACTGTGAGAAATGAGTTGGGTTCAAACACCTCCCTCAGCCCCCTATTCGAGCCACCACGCCCTGATGCCCACATCTGTGACAATTTTTCCATTTCCAAACCAACCATCTTTTCCACGGACTGGATTTTTCCCCCCACCTCCACCTCGTATTGTCCACTGTCTGACCTCAGCTGCTGTCGCTGCTGCCGCGACCTACACACGTTCATTGTCCCAGCTGGGGCTACTCCCCTTTTTTTTCCACCCCAGAAAGTGATTGGCCCCTGCCTGACCTCATCTGCGCTGTGGCTGCGTCGTCATCTCCCCACTGTGTTATTGTCCCATCTGTGGCCTACTCCTGTTTTTTTCCCCCTCCAAATGTCTTTTGCCACTGTTACCAAACTGCTGCTTGGTGCTGCCTGACCTCACACTGTGTCAATTTTCCCCGTTACCTCATGTGCGCTGGCTGCTGCCCCTGACCTACACACGGTCATTGTGCCACGTTGCCCGGCCCCATAAGACAGACAAAGGGGGGACTGCCTATGGGCCCGGGGAAACAAAGGGGGCCCGTGCAAAGGGAACCCCCCTTTTTTCACAAACCACCATGCTGGCTCGCACGGGCCTGCGGGTGCGGGTCCACGCTGGGGCCCGAGGCTCAGGGGCTGGGATGGGGCCCGTGGGGCGACAGTAAAAGGGAGTGGGGCCTTTCGGCGAAAATAAGAGGGGGGGGGCCCGTGGGGCTGACGTAAGGGAGTGGGGCCCGTGCGGCTGACGTAAGAGAGTGGGGCCCGTGCGGCCAAGGCTGGGGCAGGGGCGCCCGTGTCTACTGCACGGGAGCGCTCATCAGAGACCACACTTGTTCCGCTGAGAGCCTGTACTGACCGACCCCACTCTCTCTCTGCGGGCGGGATGCATGACAATTTGAATTAGTGAAGCCCCGCCCATAGGCAGAGAGAGAAGAGAGGCGGGGCCAGCTCCAGTCACAGGCTGCTCAGCGGAATAAATAAGTGTGAGTCTCTGCTGTAACTTGTAAACAGCTATATCAAGGTACTGACCAAGTGCTCCTGTACAGCAGAGCACACACCCCAACTGTGAACTGGCCTCTGCAGTGTGTGGGGCCCCTCTGAAGCTACTGAACAGTGTGTGGAGCCCCTCAAAGCTTGGGAAAAGGGGGGGCTTCACACAACTGGGGCCCACAGAGGGGGCTTCAGAGGGGCCCCTCATAGCAGGAGCCCGGGGGGGGGCGTCAGAGGGGCCCCACTGAAACCCCATCTGGGTACCAGCTGTGTGGATCCTCTCTGAAGTCTCCTCTCTAGTTCCCAGCTGTGTGATTCCCCACTGAAGCCCCCCCCTTTTCTCAAGCTGTGTGAGGCCCCACTAAAGCCCGCTCTGGATCCCAGCTGTGAGGGGCCGCACTGAAGCCCACCCCTGGTCCCTAGCTATGTGGGGCCCCTGTGAAGCCCACCCCTGGTCCCTAGCTGTCTGGGGCCCCTGTGAAGCCCACCCCTGGTCCCTAGCTGTGTGGAGCGCCTGTGAAGCCCACCCCTGGCCCCCAGTTGTGTGGGGCCCCTGTGAAGCCCACCCCTGGCCCCCATTGTATGGGGCTCCTGTGAAAACCCACCCCTGGCCCCCAGTTGTGTGGGGCCCCTGTGAAGCCCTCCCCAGGTCCTCAGCTGTGTGGGGCGCCTGTGAAGCCCTCCCCTGGTCCCCAGATGTGTGGGGCCCCTGTGAAGCCCACCCCTGGTCACAAGCTGTGTGGGGCACCTGTGAAGCCACCCCTGGCCCCCAGTTGTGTGGGGCCACTGTGAAGCCCACCCCTGGCCCCCAGTTTTTTGGGGCCTCCTGTGAAGCCCACCCCTGGCCCCCAGTTGTGTGGGGGCCCCCGTGAAGCCCTCCCCGGTCCCCAGCTGTGTGGGGCGCCTGTGAAGCCCTCCCCTGGTCCCCAGCTGTGTGGGGCCCCTGTGAAGCCCACCCCTGGCCCCCAGCTGTGTGGGGCCCCTGTGAAGCCCACCCCTGGCCCCCAGTTGTGTGGGGCCCCTGTGAAGCCCACCCCTGGCCCCCAGTTGTATGGGGCTCCTGTGAAGCCCACCCCTGGCCCCCAGTTGTGTGGGGCCCCTGTGAAGCCCTCCCCCGGTCCTCAGCTGTGTGGGGCGCCTGTGAAGCCCTCCCCTGGTCCCCAGCTGTGTGGGGCCCCGAGGAAGCCCAACCCCGGTCCCCAGCTGTGTGGGGCCCTTGTGAAGCCCACCCCTGGCCCCCAGTTGTGTGGGCCCCTGTGAAGCCCTCCCCTGGCCCCCAGCTGTGTGGGGCCCCTGTGAAGCCCTCCCCTGGTCCCCATCTGTGTGGGGCCCCTCTTTTTCGAGGGTTGGTGACTGGTGAGGGGGTGGAGTTGGTGGGGTAGGGTGATATGCGTGGGAGCGGGGTTGGCAGAGGGCGGGGTTGACGGGGGCCCCAGATGCTTCAGCTGTATTGGTACCAGAAATTTCTGAAGGCGCCCCCGGTCTGACCTCATGCTGCTGCTGTGGCTGCTGCCGTGACCTACACACTCTGTCATTGTGCCACTGTCTGACCTCATGCTGCTGCTGTGGCTGCTGCCGTGACCTACACACTGTGTCATTGTCCCACTCTGTGGCCTACTCCTGTTTTTGCCACCTCCAGAATGTGATTGTTCCACTGCCTGACCTCATGCTGCTGCTGTGGCTGCTGCCGTGACCTCCACACTGTGTCATTGTACCACTCTGTGGCCTACTCCTGTTTTTGCCACCTCCAGAATGTCATTGTGCCACTGTCTGACCTCATGCTGCTGCTGTGGCTGCTGCCGTGACCTACACACTGTGTCATTGTCACACTCTGTGGCCTACTCCTGTTTTTGCCACCTCCAGAATGTGATTGTGCCACTGCCTGACCTCATGCTGCTGTTGTGGCTGCTGCCGTGAAACCTCCACACTGTGTCGTTGGCCCACTCTGTGGCCCTACTCCTGTTTTTTTGCCACCTCCAGAATGTCATTGTGCCACTGTCTGACCTCATGCTGCTGCTGTGGCTGCTGCTGTGACCTACACACTGTGTCATTGTCCCACTCTGTGGCCTACTCCTGTTTTTGCCACCTCCAGAATGTGATTGTGCCACTGTTTGACCTCATGCTGCTGTTGTGGCTGCTGCCGTGACCTACACACTCTGTCATTGTGCCACGGTCTGACCTCATGCTGCTGCTGTGGTTGCTGCCGTGACCTACACAGTGTGTCATTGTGCCACTGTCTGACCTCATGCTGCTGCTGTGGCTGCTGCCGTGACCTACACACTGTGTCATTGTGCCACTGTCTGACCTCATGCTGCTGCTGTGGCTGCTGCCGTGACCTACACACTGTGTCATTGTGCCACTGTCTGACCTCATGCTGCTGCTGTGGCTGCTGCCGTGACCTACACACTTGTCATTGTCCCACTCTGTGGCCTATTCTGTTTTTGCCACCTCCAGAATGTCATTGTCCACTGTCTGACCCATGCTGCTGCTGTGGCTGCTGCGTGACTACATACTGTGTCATTGTCCCACTCTGTGGCCTATTCCTGTTTTTGCCACCTCCAGAATGTCATTGTGCCACTGTCTGACCTCATGCTGCTGCTGTGGCTGCTGCCGTGACCTACACACTGTGTCATTGTCCCACTCTGTGGCCTATTCCTGTTTTTGCCACCTCCAGAATATCATTGTGCCACTCTGACCTCATGCTGCTGTGGCTGCCGCCGTCACCTCCACACTCTGTCACTGATGTTGCAACCTGAGCCCACAGCTTGTTTTTTTCCAGCTGTCGCTGCCATGACTTTATCAGGCTACATTCCCCCTTCAGTTTTTTGGTCAGTTTTGCCCTCTTAAGTGCCCAGGGAATTTTATAGTGAAGCGATTCTAAGAGCGGCAGCAGTCATCTGCGTGTCATACTAAAACACAACATTGTATGAAGACCAAACCAAGCTCCCTCTGCATATTTAAGCATGGCACAACGTTCTACAGCACCCTGCAGGCTCTGTGCAGCCTGGAAATAGCTGGTTTTTTTTAATGTGATTCGTCCCAAAGTAATTTTTTGCCGAGAAATTCGGCAAAGTGAACGAAACGAATTTCGGGAAATTCGTCCATCTCTAGATATAATCATTCATGGTGAGAGTACCCTTTTAAGGAAAGGATATTATATATATGTCCACACATACTGCACATACTTGTAGCACTGAACAAGTCAACAATTAATTTTATTAAATAGGATGTAATCAGTGGAGGAGCTACCGCCATAGCAGCCATAGCGACTGCTACAGGGCCTGTAACCACAGGAGGCCCAGCCTGTCTAGCTGATGCATCCTGCCTCAGAGAACCCGGATCCTCTTTCCCGAGCATTCAGAGGCATGTCCTGGCTCTGTGCGGTCTACTTGACTGTTTGTGAATACCCCGGAATCCACAAACAGTTAAAGCATTTAGCGAAGCAGAGCACCACTGGTGTACTGCCCCACTATTCAGTCTAGTAGGGCTATGGTCTACCTAAGGCTTTGGGCCTACAAGACAATAACTGTGCGGGTCTGACGCAGGCGGTGTGATGACTTCACATCATCAACCCATGCTGGGTTTAAGACTTCATGGAAAAAGCCACTCTGGCTCTTTGGGGGAAAGGGGGGAAAGAGGTTTATTTACTTTTTTTAGTAATAGGGTCCTACCTACTGACCTACTTGGGGCGTATCTACTTGCCTATCTGGGGCCTCTCTACCGCCTACCTAACTACCTGGGGCCTATCTCCCTACCTAACTGGGGCCTCTTTACCACCCACCTACTACCTAATTGGGACCTATCCACCTACCTAACTGGGACCTAGCTACTGCCTACCTTCCTGGGGCCCATTTACCCACCTGGGCCCTGCCTACATACATACCTGAGGCCTATCTACCTACCTAGCTGGTGCCTCTTTACCACCTTCCTACGTATCTGGGGGCCTCTCTATCACCTACCTATCTACCGACCTGAGGTCTATCTAGCTGCCTACCTGGGATCTACCTACCTAATGAGTCATGGCCAGGAAAAGTCATCATGGCATTCTGTCCGAGCAGAAAAAAAATAAAATAATGACTTATCAAGAAAAGTCATTGTGAGTCACTGGGTGTAACAGCACTGTAATACACTGGACAGGGGGGGAAAAAAGTTTTGATACACTGGTGATTTTGCCACCTGCAAAGAATGGAGAAGACTGTAATTTTGTATCGTAGGTACATTTCAACTGAGAGAGCCAGAATAAAAAAAAATCCAGAAAATCACATTGCTTGATTTTTTTAAAATTAATTTGCTTTTATACATGAAATAAATAAAATATCAAAATACCAAAAGCAAGAAATTTTGGCTCTCACAACCTCTTTTTCTGAAGAAGTACTTTCCTGTACTCATTACCTCTTTTTTGAACTTATTATTTATAAAAAGACACCTTCGACAACTCAATCACCCTCCAACCTCTCCACATGACCAAGACCAAAAGCTGTCTAAGGACCCAGGGGAAAAATTTGAAGGGGGGGGAAGGTTGAGTGGTCAGATGAGACCAAAACAGAATTTTTTGGTATCAATTCCACTCGCTTGAAGCATTTCAAGGTCCTGGAGTGGCCTAGCCGGTCTCCAAACCTGAACAAAATTGAAAAATCTTAGGAGGGGGTTGAAACATGTAGTCCAGCAATGCCCGAACCTGAAAGATCGGAGATTTGTATGGAGGAGTGGGCTAAAATCCCTGCCGGAGTGTGTACAAACTTGGTCAAGAACTACAGGAAACGTCTGTTTCTATTCTGTTTTTGTATTGTATCAAATAGTTATTTCATGCAATAAAACTCAAATTAATTATTTAGAATTCATACAATATGATTTTTGGGTTTTTTTTTTTTGAGATTCGCTTCACTTTTTAATTGTCCCTACATTAAAAATTACAGACCTTTCCTTCTTTGAGGGGGGAAAATTGCAAAGTCACCATTGTATCAAATATTTATTTTCCCCATTGTATCTACCACTATATGGTACCTGTATTGTGGTAATATACAACCTGCCAACCCTGTGTATAACTGGCACTCCACTGTATAGCCCTGTGTCGGGGGTAATTACAGTCTGTGTAAACTGGTATTAACACTATATGGTAACTGTGTGGGGGGTAATAATAGTTCCCCAGAGCCTGTGTCCCTGGTAATTACACTATATTTCAATTTTTGGCAGTAAAATTGGGCTTTAATACCCATCTTTTTTCATAGTTTGTTAAAGGGGTTTTTTAGTCAAATGTAGTATAAATTTGTGGGCATGTTCGGCAGTATAATCGGGGGCTCATGCAGTAGTGTTATTAGTAATGTTGGTTTTTGGTTTTTAGTGGGATTTGTTTGGTAACAGTATGATGGTGATATGTATGGTGAGGTATTTACTCCTTGTATTATCTAGTAACTGCATAACTATAATTAAGATGTACTGATAAATGTTCGTGGTCGGGAAAGTGGTTGGTAGGTGAGGGGGAAGGCTCATCCAAAAGTTTGCTATGAGGCCCAGGCATCTCTAGTTTTGCCCCTAGATATAATATTTAAACATTTAAAATATATACAATAACTTGTTTTTACAGAAATCTATCAAAAGTTATTATGACCTATTCATAACAATTGAGAACATTTCTCAACCACACCACTATCATCAGTGCTGCAAATTATGTCTTAAAGGGGAATTTCCACGCAAGTAATAGATAGTATTTCCACAAAATGTAGAAATACCTCTTTCATATGTAGGACAGGAATATACAAGATACCTACACAACAAATTACCTGCACATTGTCATTAAATGATATCAATCTGCAGAGAATAATTTTTCACTATTTCTCAAATTTCTATTACTTTAAGCTTATTATTTTGTTGCCATTGAATTAAAGCATAAAATGATATCACAACATAACAGTATGTATAAATCTGTAGCTATTATAACAGGAGACTCTCAATTTATCAAGACGATAGAGAGAAATAAGGGAAAATAGCAATATTAGGTGACAAGAAATATACAATTTCAGCCTGCTCTCTACCATATCTCAAATGATAAAATGAAGAAGTCTGTGTGTATATTCTACATGACACTATCATTTTCATCTCATACAGATCAAACCATTCTCTGTCTGCTTACTGGATGGATTACTGCAGGAGGAACTGACTGCAGTGTCTCGAATTAACACCAGGTATATTAAAGAGAACCTGTGGCAGCTCATGATTTAGTAAATGTATGTGTTCCTGTAAAATAACAATTCTGGAGCATCTTTCCTCAGATCTCTATGTTGTTTCGTTTCCATGTTATTTCTTCTAGAAATTCATTATGTTATCCACATGCCACTGTGATAGGGTTTTTAGCGTGGGGGATGAAGAGTTCTTTAGGATTCTGAGGGAAAAGGGGGGGTTTTTTCGTGGTTGGGCCCCTTTTATTTTTCTCTTCACAACACAACAAAATTAACAGGTTCCCCCTGTAGGGGATTTAAAGGGTTTATTCAAATCCCTTCCCATCAGTAACTTCAGCAAACATCAATGATAAAAGCAAACAAAAGGCTATCTGGCATTCACACAGTTTATCTGCTAACAGGGGGTTAATAAGCTCACAGATTACCTGAGGTTCACAGTCATATCCTGTCACTCTGAGCTGTGATGCTGGCGGTTTTCTTTCATGGTGTGCATTGGCTGCAGCGTTAACACAGGATCTGTCGTTTACTGTCTATCTCTTCTTCTGTGTCCTTAACTCTGTCTCATAGGACCTAAACTACCCAGATCCACTCCTCCAACAGTGTTCCAGCAACTTCTGTCTCCTCCCCTTTTTCTAGCAAGCACCAACACTAGGTTTGCACTGTTCGGTCCTCTGTGCTGGTACACCAACCATGCTGTGTGCTGGTATTATGGCGCTCCTCTAATGGCAAAGGAGAAGTTACTAATTTTACACTTGTGACAGGACAGTAGAGCTTACCCCGGGTAACATTCTCCCCTCAGGATTATTGTCGTCCTCGACTCATTCAGCATACTTACAATACTTGAGGACAGTCCATAAAGAGTCTACTAGAACTTCTAAGTTTAGACGGGTAGGCATTTTTACCTTAAATATGTGTTATTTCTCTTAAGTGTTTGGACGGTCTTCAATCACTAAAAAGTAGACAAGTGGCTTATGGTTCCATTTTACCGTTTACTACAACTGTAGTACTTTTGTCTAGGCTCATGCCTCTTACTTAAAGAGAGGTGCAACCTCACATTTTGACAATAATAAAGGACAATGTAAATTATTAAACATCCTAAGCTTTACTCTTAGACTACTTGCTAGACATTCTCCTGTAAAGGAAGAACAGAAAGAAAGAGCAAACAACCAAAAACAATTTCAAGTAATAAATTGACATTTATATCTTCTTGCTGGAATATTTCCGGACCATCTTCAACTCCAGGCCAATTCGTATGCTAACTACGCTAAGAAATTCTTTTACTTTTCAGTCATTGAACAGTCTTTTTAAACCATTTTGTTGTTCTTTCCAGAACTGGTGGTTGGTAAAGTACTCTCAGGCTTGTTTACCCTGATCTGCAGGAAATATTACATGTGTTAACTGTACAGTTCTTGGTACCGCACTCGGTAACTTCCCAAAGTGTCATAGTCAGCATTCATGGGTTCTTTTCTTTCTCTTGAGAAACCTTTCTGACGTGAACATTCTTCTGATGTTTCTGGTTCATCAGTCTCTGAGATTTCTAGTTCAGGATTCTTACTGCTGGTTCATCCTTGGTTCAGCTGTAATTTGAATCACAGTCTCTAACTCACTCAAGATCTACTATTTCTGATCGTGAATCTGTTCAACTGGTTTTATGGTGTACTTTCTGCTATTTCAATTCATCCAGATAACTCCTGTGGCACATAAATTTTACAGCTTCAGGATTTAAGTCCTATTTTATACTGGCTTACGAAGAAAGCATATTGGTGTGATCTTCCTTCATCTGATCTTTCTGAGTCTTTTTCTACTAGAGCAATACTTTAGATTTCTGTCTTCTTGACGGTCTTGTTTGGTTGTGTGTTTGGCTTCAGGATTTGGTCTCTCTGGTGGTAGGTAGCAAAGTAAAGGTAGCAAACAGGGTTCCGATGCAAGAGTTTGTCTTGTTACCTCCCTGTTTCCAGGATTAATTCATAAACTGGTCTTCGTTACTATTCCTTTTGACTACGGAATAGATCTTGTCTTCCCAGTTTGATACAAAGTTTTACCTGGTCAAATCCATTTTTCTTGTACGTTTATGACTAACACACGCGCTACATGATGTTAATTCTGCTCCATGACCACCTTCCTGTCATAATGTGCACTTTACTTTTTGCTCTGTCCTTCAGTAACAACTTTTGAAGCAATATTATATGCCTCTCTGCCAATGCGTTCTTTCCATCACGAACATATTCTGGGAAAAGTCTTGTAGGTCTTCAGAACTGGAGTATGCGAAATATTGTCAATAGGTAATCGTGAGAGATTGCCGAATAACAGGTAGAATGGGGTAGCAACCTCGTTGCATCACTTTTGTGCAGTTGTAGGCCATGGACCAATTTTGTCTAAAAGGAGTTCTTCAACTCTTTTCTCTTCAGATGTTAGGTCTTTAGCATCGACAGTTAGTGTATGATTGAAACGTTCCACTCTGTCCTTTACCTTGGGGGATGGTTAAAGCTGTTGTAATATGAGACCTCTGATATTCTGCAATAACTTTCCCAAACTTGTTAAAGAGTAGATTTTCAAACTTCTTCCTTGGTCATGATGCAGCACTTGTAGAAAATCCTAACTTTAATACGCAAAGTCATTAATATATCTTTTCTGCTGCGTTTTTCCAGATTAGTTGGGTAGTGGCGTAGGCTTGGGCCAAATCTGGTGAAATGGTCATACCACTAAGATGTGTATTCATATCTCCTTTTCACATTTCTCAAGGTGTAGGAAAGTCTATGGACACCATATCGACCGGGTTTGTGCGTTTTTAATGTTACCCTTTGGGGTCTTGTCGGTTTGTTGGGACGCTATGTTCCTTTTAAAACAGGCCACATCTCATGTTCACATTAATGTTCAATTTCTTTCTGCATGTCTCGTATGGCCAGAAGGGAAAGTTCAGGGCAGGTTTCACGTTCTTGATCAACTCCTAAGTGGTCCCATCTCTTCGTGAAGTTCCCCTTAATCACAATACGATGGGTAAACTTTGGCAATACCAACTTGCAGGTTTGGACCTCTTTTTCGGATAGAGTATACTTTGAATTGTGTTATAATTTAGGCCGTTCCTCTCAACAAGAGGCTTGTAGCTGGAGACTCTGTTGTCACTCTCCCTTCTTACTAGGTATAGTCTGTCTTGGTTGATGTACTGGGAAGCAACTCTTCCAATGACTTTTGTCTTCTTTCTGAGCCTCTTCTGATAGCTCTTTTGGAAGTGAATGGATGAAAATGGTATGATGCTGTTCCACATCTTTGCTTGTCTCTTTCCCACTGTTTTGGGGCATCCTACATTGGTGTGTGTATTACTTCTACATTGGACTGGTATGACTTCTACGGTACTCATCATTGCTTTCACACAACTCAAACTATCTTCAGAGCACTGTTTGCTCATGAATTCTTCTGGTTACTAAGGGCATTTAGACAATACATCTGCACAGCTTTTCCTGGCACGTATTTGATGCTGAAGTTAATAGTCTGCTAGTTTTCTGCCAACCATCTCTTCTGACTGGTTGCATTGGTTTTGCGCATGTAGTAGTGAGTAGACATAGGTTAGATGGGTTGTTTGTCTGTGTATACCCAACTCTGGGCTATAATACAATTAATCTCGAATCTTTCACGATAGCTCCACTTCATGGCTTGGAACTCCTAGTTTTCAGCAAATGCATGAATGGTAGTTCTTCTCAGCTGCTGTCAAAGTTCATGGAACCATAGCCAATGACTCTATGCTTGCCCTCTTAGAAGTGGTATCAAAAGTCTGTCCAAGTCCCACTTGTGATGCATAACAATTGAACGTACAAATGGAAACATTGAGTCCGGGTATCCATGACTGGATGGTTTTACTTGACAGTCTGTCAACTCTTCAGGACTTCTTGGTTGTCGGGGAGTCCAGTTGATAGGTTGTGTTGGGCAGAAGGTAGGAGTTCTTTGTTTTGGTGTTTAGGTCTGCCTTTGTTCAACTTCTTTTCTTCTGGTGTCACTACGACTCTGAGGTTCCTGCTAAGAGAGCTATACAAGGACGCTGCAATCTTGGAGAAGTTCTGGATGTAAGTACGGGTTTCATAGGATAGGAAGCTAGGACATTTCTCAATTCTCCCTACAGTGGATGGGGTTTGTTCTTCATGCACAATCACTGGGGCAATTTCAAGCTGGATCCATAGTATATCCATCTCCAGACCGATTTTTCCAGGAACCTGACTTTTCTTTGAATAATTCACCACTTCTTTGTGTCAGCATGACCCCATGTTGTGGTATCGCTGCAAGGACAGTTCTCACATTCTCTGGCGTGTGTTTCAGAAAATGTCTTACTGTGTACTCAGATTGTCATCTGGTATGGCTGCAAATGTCATTTCTTAGGCCTCCATGCAGATCTCCATGCTTCTCTGGAATTCCGCAGGAGCAGTATGAGTCCAAGGGATGCGGATCCACTCATACAATCCCAGTGTGTGGATGGAAAGTGTTTAATGGCCTGCTGGATTCTTCTACAAAACCTTGGTGGTAGGCCTGCCTTGGGTCCAGGACTGAGATAATGGTACTTCCTGACAAACTGTCTAGCATTGTTCTTGGATCTTTTGGTTTGGATGGCGGTCAGGACTGAACCTCTGGTTCAGCTCTACTGTAATCACAGCAGAGTCTCAGTGTCATCCTTCTTTCTGTCACAGACAATTGGGGTATGTTAAGATGACTTGGACTTCTGAATCCAACCCTGTTGATGAGGTCTTGATGGTACTCTTTTTAACCTCCTTATCTAGTGGTTTTAGGCACGGACTGTAGCTCTTTGTTACTGGAGAGTGTCCTTAAGGTTGATTTTCAGTTGGAGTGATGGAATACAAACCTACATCAGAATCATCCTTAGAGAATGCATGACACTCTCTCTTAGCATTTGTCTCACTATCTGTTGTTCTTCTTGCACTCAGGCCATGCTCAAGAGACACTGGGGGGTCCACTGTTCTTGGAGGACATTCGCCTGCTCAGGGGCGCCAAACTGTTACACTGCGGGTTTGGGAAGTTGTGCTCACCCGAGAAATATGAAACTGGCTAACATTGGCTGGGTACACTGTATTTATAGATTCAAGGGTGTTCCAATACAGTTTTTAGGGTCCAAACCTCACTTCATGTTTTGAGGAGTTTCATAACTATCACAGGCACTTTTGCAAAATGCCGCACTGTAAGGAAATAGTAACCACAGTCTCACCTGTATGATGCCATTGAGAAGCTGTGTAGGGATCTTGTGGCACAAACAGCATTTCTCTGTGACGTCTTTTGTGGTCCCACCCTAACACACATCTACTTCACTCCTAAGGCGGTGTTTGTTAGCTGGGATAGTAATGGGGCAGGACCTACTTTGATCTTTATGACAAGGCCACTTCAAACCTGTTTGTTTTTCATTGAACTCCACAATTTTTTGGCTTCTTTGTCCACTAGGGACAAAGGATTGTTGCTAAAGAATATACCAACGGGGAGTAGGTAGCTGTTCTGTGGTTGACTTTCCTCAATCACTTGTAAACGATGATTGGTTCTTCTGCCACAACGAATTGTCACTTGTGATAGGAAAGGCTCCACTAAGAATCAATGGTGAGTATTGCTGTTCTTAGCAGTGAGATGAAAAAGTCACTTAAACCAAGCCTATATAAGGGTATCTCTGTCTGTTCACCCGCTTGTCCACAAAATTCTCCAGGGCCTATACCAGTTCTTCCACTGACGGAGTTGTGCATGAGGTGGTAGATAGGAGTCTTCTCCATCCTTCATTTAGAATGATGGGCTTGGGCACCTGTATCCCACAGAGCTTTACAAGTAGTCACATCTAATTTACATTGGATCAGGCACTTTTCGCCCAATAAGGATTTGAGTCTGTTCTGGTTTCACTGAATAATTTTCTGGCTCTTGAGCATAAACAAGTAGAGGCGGCCACACTGAATGCTTGATGACAGGTGATGCTGTTCCCAATGTAACTGTTGGAGACGGTCACACACCTGTGGGGTAGTACTGGCGCAGATGTTCATTCATCACTGGATGGTATTAGGATGTAGAGGTTGTTTGGTTTGGGACTTGCCTTTGGGTTGAGGTTGACTGGTCGCCCCTCCCAGCAACCCTTCTGTCGTTAGCGCTTGAATCTTCCACTCTACACTCTTTTGCATATGTCCCTCTTGACAACATTTAAGACCAGTGGCAAAACATAAACTATCTGATTGGAGTCTTGGCAGCCCTCTATGCAGGGTGTCTTCTATTTGGAAATTTACCTGTGCCTTGCTGGTTTTGACTTGGTAGACGTTCTGTATAAAATCTGCTTCATCTCTGATTTAGTGTCCGAACGAAGTTCTACTACTCACTACTTCCTCCATAGTTGGTGTCCATGATTTTTTTCTTAAACGGTACTTACTGGGTGATTAGAAGGTGAGGAATGGGCAAGAGGTTCTTGCTACTCTGTTAACTTCTGGCTGCACGTCATGGTGGGCTAAAACCTAGTGGTTTGACTTCGCTCTCTTTTTTTTTTTATAGTCTTACAAGTAGAGCCTTCTTTTTAGCTTTTGTTCTCCTCTCCTAGCCTCAAGACTGTAGCTGCCATCTTGTCATCCCATCTTCTCTAATCAACACTTCAATCTGGGATACTAAAAAGGGTCACTCTCAAGGAGTTACGTTTTGCTGGAACTCTGATGTTTTACACTCAAGTAACCCTGTCCCTATTCGGACCTCAGGCACTTCTTCTGAAATAGCCCCACATTCAAACCTCTCACTCAGACCTTTCTTCTCTGGATGCAAAAAACAGTTTTTCTTTGAGTGCAATGGCTGCTGACAAGAAAGTCTTGAGGTGCCTACTTTGCAGTTCTTGAGCACGATATTAATCAGTGGTGATACATAAATAATCAGAGGTGCTATTTTCTTGTAACTGCCCTTTTAATATTGTTTTAAATCTGGATGCAATGGTAGAGGTTGGTCTTCATCTTATCTACTATTCCTGAGATGCAACCCTGGACTAATGGCTTTCACTACCGCTCTCAATAATCTCTCTCTCCTGTATTACCCCTTGTGTCATTCCCCAAGGTCTATCTGGTGAATCAGGTTAGTGTAAGACAGTCTCTCTTTCTGTTCGGTGTTCACCAATTTGGACCATTTCTATTTTTGAATTCTTTGCGAATGGTTATCTCTTGGGCTGGATTGATCTTCTTTATGTCTGGTTTGGTAGCAGATTGGAAACTTTATCATGACTGACCCCTTTCTTCAACTGTCTTTGCAGATTTCCTGATGGTCTTTTGTAAGCAATTAAGTGGTCTTTTAGCGCCTTCAGCTGCGTCATTTGGGAAGACAAGTCACTTTCTGTTGCCTGAACTGTTTCTGGTTCCCCAGCTCGCAAAACCTGTCAATAAATTGAGTTAGTCTCTGAAGAAAGGCCAACATGCGTTCCTCTTCCTCTCACTATCTTCCATCTATCGTAATCGATTAGGTGTCAAAAGATGTCGGGCGATTATGTGCAATGAGGCCAAGATGGTCCTCTGGTAGCTCATAAATCTTGCCGACTGTTTTTTCCCCCCAATTTTTTTGTTTGCCATAGGACAAGTGCCGGCAGAGACTCACTGTGTTTATTGATTGCGGTCCCTCCACATCCATGGCTGATTTGTGATGGATTTTTCTTTTTGTGCGCGCTGGCCCTTTAAGACTAGAGTTCACTTGCTTGCAGGGCACCTCTGACTCGCCTTGTGCTGACAGTGATCTGTGCAGCGGATATGAACGGGGCTATGTGGGCTGAGTAAGCTATCCCCTAATGCTTGGCTTCAGCCCTTGCAGGTAAAGTGGCGCGGAATGTTGGCGGGACAGCGCCTGATGACCTTTCCACTGCGCTGCTGAATTGAAATCTTGCCGTCCCTCGCTCTGGTATGGCACCCTGGAGACTCCATCTCAGGTTGACTGAGGTCCCTATCTCTTCAGGGTGTTCACCCTGTTTTTTACTTCCAGATTCGCTCAAATCCCCTTACGGGCCACCCAAAATGTTCATCCACACGCCACTGTGATAGGGTTGCAGCGTGGGTATGAAGAGTTCTTTAGGATACTGAGGGAACTGGGGGGTGTTTGCAGTGAGTTGAGTTGGGCCTATTGTTATTATTCTCTTCCAACACACAGCAAAGTTAACAGGTTCCCACTGTAGGCAGTTTAAAACGGCTGTATTCAAGTTCCATTCTCCATACAGTAACTTCAGCAAACTTAATGATAACAGCAATGCAAATGGCTTCCTGGCATTCACACAGTTTATACTGCTACACAGGGGGGTAATAAAGCTCACAGGATATAGACGCCTGAGGGTTCACCAGTCATCATCCTGTCAATCCTGAGATGTGATTGCTGGCTGTTCTTTACACTAGTGTGCAATGCTGCCAGAAAACACAGGATTTCTGTCTTTACTGTCTCTCATTCTTCTGTTGTCCTTCAATCTGTCTCATAGGACCTAAACAAACCAGAATCCACCCCTCCAAACAGTTTTCCCAGAAACTTCTGTTCCCCCCCTTTTTATAGCATCCCAAAACCTAGGTTTGCGTTCTATCCTGTGTGTAAAAAACCCAACCAGCGGGGTTGCGGAAACTTTTGGGCCCCCTTTAATGGCCAAGGAGAAGAAAACTATTTAACTTAATAAAAAACAGTGACGTAGAGTTCCCCGGGTTTCCAGGGGGCCACAGTTTGTTGCAAGTGGTGGTTGCTGGTACTTGAGTCCCTTGTCTAGTCCACTGCAGATTTGGGCTGTTGCTGGACATTGCTGCCCCTTTCCCTATAAAATCCCCCCCTTCAAAGGGAAAAATTTCAGGACCAAGATAGGTCTTGCATAGGACTGCTGGCTGCTGTTTGGGAAGGTTTGATGCAGATGAGTTGGACCAAAATTTCTCTGTTGTCGCTCACAAAGCGTCCCTTTCGGGGGGTGTGAGCGGTCTTGGGTGGGGGGTCAGTTGGCCCTCTGCGGGTCAAAATTTTTCAGGGTTTGCAGTTTAGCTTTATAGCAGTCAATTTTTTTGCAGACCTGTTTCTCCCCGATCGGACCTCCTCTTCCTACCAGTGCGGGTTTGCTCTGCCCGGCACAGCTCCAGGGGGGCTCTTGCTCTCTGAAATATGGGGGGTCTTTCGGGCTTGGGCTTCCAACGGCTTTTTTTTGGGGGCTGTACCTGTGTGGAGCCACCATTTTGGGATGGGTCCCTGGTTCCTTCCAGTGCTGCACTGTGGTTTTCCCGCAGCCTTAGCCGTCTCGTTCGGGGTTTTCTCGGCTTTACCAGGCCATTTTGCTGTTTCGTCCCGAGCGGTTGGTAAATTGCAGCACGACTGACGCTGTAGGGTTTTCCCCGTATGGGGCGCCCCTCCAGAGGGGTTCTCGGATGTTGCTGGGGGTATGGCGGTCTTTTACCCGCAGGTGCATGGATTGCTTCACTTGCGCAACTTGCACTTTTTATCACTTCCCCGGATTTTTTGTTCCCCCTGCTGGGATGTTTCATCAAATTTACTGGCGCTTCTTTTTTCACTGCACCACATTATTCCCACCGCTGCTGCTTGCTGCACTGGGACCCTGGCATTCAGTACCTGGCAAACTTCCTTGAAGACTTTGGGAACTTTGTCCACAGAAAGAGGATCCGGTGGTTTAATCTCGAGAGAAGGCCGAGAAGCCTGGGCCTTGTTGGGGAAGTTCCCCTGCAGGGTAGCTTGCCTTGGGCTTTCTCCACGACATGGACTCTAAAAAAACACGTCCTCTCTCTAGGGGGGCCATATTTTAGTAGTTATATTCTTGTACATGGGAGGCATTATTGTATTAGTTATATTCTTGTACATAGGGAGCAGTATTATAGTAGTTATTATTCTTGTACATAGGAGCAGTATTATAGTAGTTATATTCTTTGGTACATAGGGGGCAGTTTTTATAGTATTTTATATTCTTGTACTAGGGAGCAGTATTATAGTAGTTATATTTCTTGTACATAGGGGCAGTTTATAGTAGTTATATTTCTTGTGTATAGGGGAACACAATATAGTAGTTATATTCCTGTGTATAGGGGCAGTATTATATAGTTATATTCTTTACATGGGGGCAGTATTACATTTAGTTATATTCTTGTGTATAGGGGACAGTATTTTTAGTAGTTTTGTTCTTTTATAATAGGGGACAGTTTTAGTTTATTCAGTATCTCACAAAAGTAAGTACACCCACTACATTTTTTGTAAATATTGTATTATATCTTTTAATTTGGACAACACTGAGGATATGACATTTTGTTTGCAATGTAAAGTAGTCAGTGTACAGCTTGTATAACAGTGTAAATTTGGTGTGCCCTCAAAATAACTCAGCACCCAGCTGTCACAGCAACAAAAGTGAGTACACCCCTAAGTCAAAATGGACAAATTGTGCCCAAAATTTCAACATTTTGGGTGGCCCATTTTTTTCCCAGCACTGCCATTAACTCTCTTGTTCATGGAGGTCACTGGGCTTCACAGGTTGAAGCCACTGGAATCCTCTTCCACTCCTCTATGAAACATCACGGAGCTGGTGGATGTGAGAGACCTTTGCGCTCCTCCACCTTGCGTTTGATGATTCCCCACAGATGTTCAATAGTGTTTAGGTCTGGAGACATGCTTGGTCAGTCCAGCACCTTTACTCCCATTTTCTTTAGCAAGGCAATGGTCGTCTTGGAGGGGTTTTTGGGGTTTATATGGGTTTGGGATACTGCCCTGCAGCCCCGAAGGAGGGGATCAGGCTCTGCTTCAGTTTGTCACTGTACATGTTGACATTCATGGTTCCCCCAATTTGCTGTACTTCCCCCACAGCTGGCAGCATCATGCAGCCCAAACCATGACACTCCACCAGTTGCTTGACTGTAGGAAAGACACACTTGTCTTTGTGCTCCTCACCTGGTTGCCGCCACACACCTTGACATGACTGAGCCAAATAAGTTTATCTTGGTCTCCCTCAAACCACTGGACATGGTTCCCAGTAATCCATGTCCTTAATTTTGCTTGTCTTCAGCAAACTGTTTGTGGGTTCTTTTGCATCATCTTTGATGAAGAGGCTTCTTCTGGGATGACAGCCATGCAGACCAATGTGATGTAGTGTGCGGCATATGGGCTGAGCACGACAGGTGACCCCTTAAACCTCGTGCAGCAATGCTGGCAGCACTCAATTTTCCCGTT
>JAODAL010035618.1:0-42727 GCA_025379985.1 Phyllomedusa bahiana
GAGGAGGTGAGGCGAATGCTGGGACATTTAACATAACACAGGCGATGATGGGTCTGGATGATGTGAGAGGTTAGGGGAATGCTGGGACATTATACAGAACACAGGGGATGATGGGTCTGGATGATGAGGAGAGGTGAGGGGAATGCTGGGACATTATACATACCACAGAGGATGATGGGACTGGATTATGAGAGGTGAGGGGAATGCTGGGACACTATACATAACAGGGGATGATGGGTCTGGATGATGATGGATCCTTGTGTTGTCAGGTTCCTATAAGGTGTCAGGATGTCGCTGTCTATCTCTCCATGGAGGAGTGGGAGTACATAGAGGGACACAAGGATCTGTACCAGGAGGTCATCATGGACGAGCACCAGCCCCTCGCATCACTGGGTAAGAGGAGACTTAGTGATGCGCGCATATTTTGATCATCACACATACACAATCTATTCAGTTGCTATGTGTGCTTCCTACAGATGACACCAATAAGAGGTGTCAACTAGAACCATTTTCCTGTCCTCGGTACCTTCAGGATGGTTCAGGGGAAAATCATCTTGTCCCACAGACCTGTCAGGTAGAGGAGTCCGATAATGATGCCTTATAAATGTCGCCTCATCAAAGTTTATTTAATGACCTTATTAATCTTATTTTATATGTTTAGCTGGATGAACTGCTTATCGTAGAGGTTGATAATATTGAGGGTGATGAGGACCACGTGATGGATGAGCCGGGCTGGAAGGAAGAGGCCATTCCTGTAGCTCTCCAGCCAGGTGAGATGCTACCACAAAGTAAAGAACAGGCACACAGGGCGACATGTATGAGCGTTGGTGCTGACCGTCCAGGTCTAAATAGCTTTAAGGCAAAGTAGATTGTGCCAGAATGTATGACGCTGTTCCTCTGCAGGTCATACATACAGGGCAGGTGAGGGCCCAAATTACCACAAGTCTGGCTAAAGGCACCACCTTTCCCCGGTCTGGTGTTCTTCTGCAGGTCATACATACGGGCGCAGTGTAGAGTCCAATACCACAAGTCGGGTCAGGAAACCACCTTTACCCTGGTCTGGTGTCTTCTGCGGGGTCAAAACATAAAGGGGGCAGTGTAGAGCCAATCCCAAACAAGTCTGGCTCAGGCACCACCTTTACCCTGGCCCTGTTCTTCTGCAGGTCCATACATACAGGGCATTGTAGAGCCAATACCCAAGTCTGGCTCAGGCACCACCTTTCCCCTGGTCTGTTCTTCTGCAGGTCAAAACATATCAGGGGCAGTGTAGAGCCAATACCACAAGTCTGGCTCAGGCACCACCTTTACCTGGTCTGTTCTTCTGCAGGTCATACATACAGGGCAGTGTAGAGCCAATACCACAAGTCTGGGCTAGGCACCCACCTTTACCCTGGTCTGTTCTTCTGCAGGTCATACATACAGGGCAGTGAGAGCCAATACCACAAGTCTGGCTCAGGCAATCCCTTTACCCTGGTCTGTTCTTCTGCAGGTCATACATACAGGGCAGTATAGAGCCAATACCAGAAGTCTGGCTCAGGCACCACGTTTACCCTGGTTGGCTGTTCTTTCTGCAGGTCTTTCATACAGGGCAGTGTAGAGCCAATACCACAAGTCTGGCTCAGGCACCCACCTTCCCCTGGTCTGCTGTTCTTCTGCAGGTCATACATACAGGGCAGTGTAGAGCCAATACCACAAGTCTGGCTCAGGCACCACCTTTACCCGGTCTGGTTGTTCTTTGCAGGTCATACAAACAGGGCAGTTTTAGAGCCAATACCACAAGTCTGGCTGGGGGCACCACCTTTACCCTGGTCTGGCTGTTAATCTGCAGGTCATACATACAGGGCAGTGTAGAGCCAATACCACAAGTCTGGCTCGGGGCACCACCTTTACCCAGGTCGTTCTTCTGCAGGTCATACATACAGGGCAGTGTAGAGCCAATAACCACAAGTCTGGCTCAGGCACCACCTTTCCCCTGGTCTGTTCTTCTCCAGGTCATACATACAGGGCAGTGTAGAGCCAATACTACAAGTCTGGCTCGGGCACCAACCTTTACCCGGGTCTGTTGTTCTGCAGGTCATACATACAGGACAGTGTGACCCAAAATACCACAAGTCTGGCTCAGCACCACCTTTACCCTGGTCTGTTCTTCTGCAGGTCATACATACAGGGCAGTGTAGAGCCAATCCCCACAAGTCTGGTTCAAGGCCCCAAACCTTTACCCTGGTCTGTTCTTCTGCGGGGTCATACATACAGGGCATTGTAAGAGACAATACCACAAGTCTGGCTCAGGCACCCCCTTTCCCCAGGTCTGTTCTTCTGCAGGTCATACATACAGCGCAGTGTAGAAGAAATACCACAAGTCTGGCTCAGGCACCACCTTTACCCTGGTCTGTTCTTCTGCAGGTCAAAACTACAGGGCAGTGTAGAGACAATACCACAAGTCTGGCTCAGGCACCACCTACACCATGGTTGTTTTCTGCAGGTCATACAAAACAGGGCATGTAGAGCCAATACCACAAGTCTGGCTCAGGCACCACCTTTTACCCTGGTCTGTTCTTTTTGCAGGTCATACAAAACAGGCAGTGTAGAGCCAATACCACAAGTCTGGCTCAGGCCCCACCTCTACCCTGGTCGGCTGTTCTTTCTGCAGGTCATACATACAGGGCAGTTGTAGAGCCAATACCACAAGTCTGGCTCAGGCAAAACTTACCCTGGTCTGGCTGTTTTTCTGCAGGTCATACATAAGGCAGTGTAGAGCCAATACCACAAGTCTGGTCAGGCACACACCATACCGGTCTGTTTTTCTGCAGGTATACATACAGGGCATTGTAGAGCAATACAACAGTCTGGCTCAGGCACCCCCTTTACCCTGGTCGGGCTGTTCTTCTGCGGTCATAATCAGGGCGTAAGACCCAATACCACCGTCGGGGCTCAGGCACCCCTTTCCCGGGTTTGGCTGTTCTTCTCAGGTATCAACAGGGCAGTGTAGAGGCAATCCACAAGTTGGCTCAGGCACCCCCTTTTCCTGGTCTGTTCTTCTGCGGGTCATACATACGGGGCAGTGTAGGCCAATACTCAAGTCTGGCTCAGGCACCACCTTTACCCTGGTTTTTCTTCTGGGGTCATACATACAGGGCGGGTTTAGGGCCAATCCCACAAGTCTGGCTGGGGCCCCCCCTTTTCCCCGGGGCTGTTCTTTGAGGCATACTACAGGGCAGTGTAATAATCCCACAATTTGGCTCAGGCCCCAAACCTTTCCCTGGTTTTTTCTTCTGCAGGTCATAATACAGGGCAGTATAGGCCAAACCACACGTCTGGCTCAGGCACCCCTTTACCCTGGTCTGGCTGTTCTTCTGCAGGTCATACATACAGGGCAGTGTAGAGCCAATACTACAAGTGCACCAGTGCAAAGAGCAGAAGTGTTTGGCATCCGTTTAAAAACTCATAAGCATATTGGGTGTCAGAACGAATGTTACCTAATGAATGTAGGGAAGGAGGAGAGGAATGGGAGTTACTAAAATTAAAATTGAAAGCCAACCTTAGTATTGACACTCAACATGTTTATGAAAATCCTAGATTATCAATTGAGTGCTCCCCAGTACCCAGTTCTGAAGTGCAGGTGTTAAGATTCCAAACTATTGGCTAGAGAACAGGGCGGACTACAGAAAAAAAATGTAAATCTAACATTAGTTTTGTCACCAACATGCTTATAAAATCCTAGACAGTCAAGTGGGCAGCCTCCAATGCTCAGTTGTAAATGGGAGATGCTCAGCTTCATGACCCCAGAGAAAAGGAACTGCCCACTTGACAGTCTGCCATAAACCTACGTACTACCAACAGGGTAGGAAGTAGGGGGGGGGGGGATCTGAACACTGGAAACCGCCCACTTGACAGTCTAGGAATTCACAAACATTTTGGGTGTGTAAACTAATGGCACCTAAGGGTATGTTCAGCCGATGTACTGCGGCGCATACAGTACGCACCGCAGTACATCGTTTGTTTTGGGAGCTCCAGCGTACTCCAGCACGCGGGGGGGGGGTGGGGGGGTTGGGGTTTGCGGCACTATAGACATGCATTACTTGCGGTGTGTAATCGCCACACGTAATTGACATGTCACATCTCGCCGCGCGTCGTATTGTACGAGCGGGGAGAAGAGGCGTAATCCATAGTTGTCTATGAAAGCTATGGATTACCGTAATTCTGAAGCTGATGTAACCATTCCTTTCTATGGATGCAACCTACCTCATGCATGGACACAGTCTTGTGTCTTTTTTAATATGAAAGAAAATAAAGAAATGATCTTTTAATGAGATTTTTTTCGTTTGGCTGAGCTCCCTTCGGTCCTGTGTTTGGAAGCTGGTCCTACATTTTGCATCATACCGTAATTATGGGGCGCAAAATGTGAACATACCCTTATGAATAGGGCTGGAACTAAGAGGAATAAAAATTAAAAGTTATTAGTTTTGACACCCAATCCTGTCCACTGGACTACCTTCTGAATTGGAGGTGCTAAGGTTCACACCCATAAATCACCACAGCTCAGAGGGCGTTAACGTAATTGCTGTAGACCGCCTACTTGACAGCCTTGGAATTTATAAGCATGTTGGGTGTTAAAACTAAAGTTACAAGGAAAACTATCTTGGAAGCTATGAAATCAGTGGAGCGGCAGCTATCTGTAGGAGGAGAACCTCACAAATCTTCAAAATTGATTTGCTGTTTTACAAAATTAATCTAACCACATTTTCCCAGCAGATGGGCGCAACAAGAGCAGCAAAGGAAATATCCTTTCCTCTCCAGAATGCGTAGAAGAAAGTGACATAATTCAAGATACTTCTGAAGGACACCCCATAACCACAAGTGACAGAGATCTGATATCTGCTTCCAGTCATTACCAGGAATATTCAACAACTGAGTCACATCCTGCTATAGAAAGTGAACGAGGTCACGGAAGCGGTAAACTGTTTTCCTGCTTGGAGTGTGGGAAACAATTTGCCCAGAAATCCAATCTTTCTGTGCACAAGAGAATTCACACTGGGGAGAAGCCATTTACGTGTCCGGACTGTGGGAAATGTTTTGCACAGAAATCAAATCTCATCGGACATCAACGAGTTCACTCGCGGGAGAAACCGTCCCGTGTCCGGCGTGTGGGAAATGTTTTGCTCGCAAAGCAGGGCTGGTCACCCACGAGAAAACGCACACAGGGGAGAAGCCATTTTCTTGTTCCGAATGTGGGAAATGTTTCACCAGGAAATCCGGCCTCGTCGATCACCTGACGATTCACACCGGGCAGAAACCGTTCGCCTGTTCCGAGTGTAGGAAATGTTTTGCCCACAAGACGGGACTGATCGAACATCAGAAAACGCACAGGGAAGATAAACCGTTTATGTGCGTGGAATGTGGGAATTTTTTCAGCCGCAAATCCGCGCTCATTGTGCATCAGAAAATCCACACAGGGGAGAAGCCGTTCTCCTGCACGGAATGTGGCAAGTGTTTTGGCCAAAAGTCCGTCCTTGTGGAGCATCAGAGAATTCACACGGGCGAGCGGCCGTTTTCATGTCAGGAATGTGGGAAATGTTTTTCCCGGAAATCGATTCTTGTTAACCATCAGAGAATTCACACAGGGGAGAAGCCATATTCCTGTCCCGAATGCGAACGATGTTTTAGACAGAAAACAGATCTTGATAAACATCGAGGAATTCACCTAGAAGAGTATGAGGAATGTTTCCCTCAAGACTTGTGAGAGAATTCACATGGGGACAAAGTAAATTTTCTGGTTGAGGTGTTGCAATTAATGATCTTGGAACTTGTCATATTCTCAAGAGGTATTTCCATCTCAGATATTTCTGTTCTATCAATAGGATATGGCATACATGTCTCTGGGCCCTTTAAAGTCTCCGTGCAGAACAGAGAGGAGGTTCCGCTTGGACTTTCAACCTAGCAAACGGATCAATCACAATTGTAACTTAAAGGGGTTGTCTCACTACAGGGATTGCTACTTTTTATGTTAAAGATCTTGCAAAAATAAGTCACTTTGCAATATGTGTCCATTAACATCTTCCTACCTATTCCTAGATATCCCCTCTTGTATGGGCTGCATCAGCTCCTCAGGTCGCTATAGCTACAGACCTGTTTAATCTTTCATGATAGGCTGCCAGCACTGGTTGCTATAGCTACAGACCTGTGTGATCTCTCCTGACAGGCTGCCAGCACTGGCTGCTATAGCTAGAGACCTGTGTGATCTCTCCTGATAGGCTGCCAGCATTGGTTGCTATAGCTACAGACCTGTGTGATCTCTCCTGATAGGCTGTCAGCAGTGGTTGTTATAGCTACAGACCTGGCTTCTACTGCAGCCTAGTAGAAGCCAGTAAACACTCCCCTGAATTCAAAGTGAAACCAAGAAAACAGGACTGAGGTGAGATGAATCAATGCAGTGAGACAACCCCTTTAATATGGATTAAATGTGTGGTATCTCTGAAGATAACAGTGGTTTTAATTGAGAGGAGGTCCTACTTGCACAGTGCTCATTGTTCATTTCAATGGGAATTCTCTTATATCACCATGGAGACCTCCACTCCATTCTGGATTAAGGACTTCCAGGGGCGGATCCTACCTCTGGGACCTTCACTTATATTGAGAATGGGCCCTGGAAACTCTCTGTCCAGAACGGAGAGGAGGTCGCGTTTGCGCTGTACTCACCACTGTACTGTTCCATGAGAACTCCTCTCTGTTCTGGATGGAGACTTTAGGGGTCCATTCTCAAGACAGGTGGGATCTTGAGAACAGGCCTCTTGAAGTCATCATCCAAAACATAGAGGAGGTCTCCATTCTGTTATATGGGCATTCTCATTGAAAAAAACTAAGAGACTTGCACGAATGCGACCTCCTCTCTGTCCTGCACGGGGGCTTTCAAGGGCCCAGAGGTGGGACCTGCATCTATCAAACATTTATGACATATCCTATCAATAGGCCAAAACTGTCTGAGATGGAAACGTCCCTTTAACAGCTGATAATACACACAGCAGAGGAAACTTTTGTGTGTTCATGTCTCCACAAATAATGTTCATACAAAATGTCATTCTTACGTTCCTTATTTGGAGACGATCACTTTGAACATAATAAAAATCACTTCTATAACGCGGGAGGCGTAATGGTTCCATACATGGTTATTTAAGCACACTACCTGCCGACACATTTAGAAAACTCCACTTGGATTGAGATACCTGTCAAAAGTCGCATGTGTTGGATGCTGGGTCCTTCAGAAGCCCCTGGTTTTCATGGTGTATCCCTGTACAGGGCTCAGGTCCTCGCTGCAGGGGGTTCCCAGGTTACCACCCCAGATGTGGTCACCCGCCGTCCAGATGCAATTCTAAAGAAGCAAACAAAAAAAGTGTTGAGACAGGTGTAGTGAAGAGACACAGGTTAAGGCAGGCAGCAGACAAAATACAAGGACAAAAGACAAGCGGAGGCCAATACCAGGAGTCACACTTCAGAAATAGCAAGGGAACTCCACAAAGCACTATCAGATCAGGCAAGGAAGTGGAGGGAGGGTCCCTTCAAATAGTCACTAGAGTTCGTCCATTAGGAGAGAGGCCTGATTGGTGGCATGCACTGGCCTTTTAAATCAAACAGGACCACCACACAACATCTGCTAGGCAACAGAGATCAGTTATACCAGGTCTCCTTCCTCAGCAGTCTCCTCTGTCTCTCAGTAGCCTTAGCAGTCTCCTTCACTCCTCTCAGTAGTCACAGGAGTCTCTTCCACTCCCCCCATTAGTCACATCAGTCTTCTCTGTTCCCCCCAGTAGCCTCGACAGTCTCCTTCACTCCTCTCAGTAGTCACAGGAGTCTCTTCTGCTCCCCCCCTATTAGTCACATCAGTCTCCTCTTGTCTCCCAATAGCCTCAGCAGTCTCCTTCGCTCCCATCAGTAGTCACAGAAGTCTCTTCCGCTCCCCCAACTGGTCACATCAGTCTCCTTTGTTTCGTCCAGTAGTCACATCAGTCTCCTTTGCTCCTCTCAATATTCACAGCAGTCTCTTCCATTCCCAGTTGTCACAGCAGTCTCCTCCGGTAGCCACAGAAGTCTCCTCTGCTCCTCCCAGTAGTCATAGCAGTTTCTTCACCTTCTGTGGTGAGCACTAAGTATGTGGTAAAGATGTTAAAGGCGTTGTCTCATCTTAAAGTTTCATAGGATGCATGAATTAAATAAACTGCTCTTGCTCTGTCACTTCCATGAGTCAAGCTTCTGTAATTAGCATATGACTCCATGTATATAGACTTCCCAGTTTATCAGTCTAGATATTAAATAAATAAATTACCTTCTCTGAGGTCCAGAGAAGCTACTGAGCTAATGTAAACAGTAAATTAGTCTTTTTGTCGGAAAAACGATAACACACAAGGCTATCACTGCGGGCTGCAACCTAGTGATACGTCGCTCCTCCCTGCTATCAGATAGAACAAACAGCAGGAATACGAAGTACACAGGTCGGTATCACGTTGGGTAACAACTGAGAGCCCTCAGAAGGTTGATAAAATCATTTTTGTAGCTCCTTAACAAAAAAAGATGAACAACGCAATATATTTGGAAAACGTCTTCATTTAGTGTTCCCTACATGTTGAAAGCTATTCTTTGTAGTGAGACAACCCCTTTAACAGTTTTTGGCCTGTTCTCTAAGCTCCTGAAGCCTGACATGGGGGACAGGACTGTCCTTAAAACATCTACAGAGAAATGAGGCAGATCCAGGAGCTCACAGTGTTTAACAGGAAGCCATGACTAACGTCTGCTGCACCCGATATCAAGGAAGCAGCACACACTCCGCCAATGGCAATCACCGATTCAGCTCTGCCCTTATTTTTCCGGGTTCCGCTCAATACGTCATTTGTGCTCCTACTTATGCTCATTTGCTCCTCGGATGGTGAGAGGATCAACAAATTCCAGGAAGAGGAGAATTTCTAGGGTCCCCACATATTTTTTGGGGTAGATACACTGATTACATTCTCATTTTGAGGTGTTTCTTAAGGTTTATTGAACGTCTTCATGTCAATGAAATAGGCCTCTGGTTCACACACAAAATGAATGACGATAACATCAATTTTCTAGATTTCAGCATTGCTAGAAGGGCAGGTGGCTCCTTGAAACAAACTACGTAACGAAATCCTCCATCGACCCTATCTATACATTGGAGCAGTCACCACCCCTTGTCTCTCAGAAATGCTATTCCACGGGGGAAGTAGTTATGAACAGGAGCGTACGGCGCAGGTGCCGTGGAACAAGGGAATAGAGAATAAAAGGGCTGAATAGAGAGTACCACCTTTTCACCTTGCATCTTTTATTGCTCTTATCTCCTCTTCCATCCTCACTCACACCTTCCTCCTATTCTTATGCCTATTCTTCTCCCTTGTTACATTATTCCCTATTTGGAACTCTCTATTCTTTTATTCTCTATTCCCTTGTACTACTTCACGGCGCATGCGCCGTACGCTCCTAAATTGCCCTTTCCCTCAAAACATCTCTTTAGCTTACCACGCATGCGTCGCCTTTGCCGCTCATGCGCGGACGGGTATATCCGGACGCACTCGCCGCGAGCAGCCTCTGGACGTCCCGTTGCTACTCCTCCTTACTCCTGTAACTTTTATTTCTCTTATTGTTGTCTATTTAGCTCAGTCCTTTATTACCTGTAGCTCGTTACTGTTTTTTCCCCTCTAGCCCCTTGACGGCATTCCCTCTCTCCCTGATCGGCTATCACCCGAGGACGTATTTTTCATTCTAGTGGTAACCATTCTATTGTGCTCTCCGCTTCCTTACCTTGCTCCCTTGGTTTTACATACCATTTAGTTTTGCTTCATCTTTTTTCCAGCCTTTATCATCTATTTTTTGCACCATATTCATTTCATATCGTCATTCTTAGGTAAGACTTTCCCACATTCATATACATAGTATATACATAGTTTGTCAGGCCGAAAAAAGACATACGTCCATCCAGTTCAGCCCATTTTGCTAAAGTTTGTAAGTGTTGATCCAGAGAAGGCAAAACCCCAATGAGAAGAAGCCACTTGATCCATCATGTTAGGAAAATCCTACCGACTCCATTCATGGCAATCTAAAAATCCCTGGATCAGCGACTCCTCTCACTGAATCCTAGTCACTATAAACTGTTCTTAATACCATCTAAAATGTCCTCCAGACCCTTCTCCAGAATCCCGGTCACTAGAACTTGTCTATTATTACATCTGTAATGTATCCAGAACCCATCACCAGAATCCCTTCAACTATAACATGTATATTAATACATGCTAGGAAAAGTATCCAGACACCCTTTCTCCAGAATCCCGGTCACTATAACTTGTTTATATTTATTACATCTAGAAATGTAATCAGGACCCATCTCCAGAATCCTGGTCACTATACTTTTTATATATATTACATCTAGAAATGTATCCAGAACCATTCCCAGAATCCAGGTCCACTATACCATTGCTATAATTATTACATCTAAAATGTATTTCAGACACCCTTCCCCCAGAATCCGGTCACTTTAACTTTTATATTAATACATCTAGAAATGTATCCAGACCCTTCTCCAGAATCCCCGGTCCACTAAAACTTGTAAATTCAAATTTTTTAAAAATTACATCTATAATGTATCAGGACCCTCTCCAAATCCAGGTTCACTATAACATTGTTAATATTATTACATTCAAAAATGTATCATGACCCTTCTCCAGAAACCTGGTCACTATAACATGTTATATATTATTACCGTCTAAAATGTAACCCAGACCCTTCTCCAGAATCCCGGTCACATAACTTGCTATATATTACATCTAGAAAATGTATTCAACCCTACCCCAAATCCTGGTCACTATAACGTTTTCACTTATTAAATCCTAGAAATGTATCCGATCCTTCTCCAGAAACCCCGGCACTATAACTTGTTAAAGTATTACATCTAGAAATGTATCAGGACCCTTCTCCGATATCCTGGTCACTATAACTTGTTATATTATTACATCTAAGAAATGTATCCCAGCACCCATCTCCAGAAATCCAGCCTATAAATTAATATATTACATCTAGAAATGTCTCCAGACCTTGCTCCAAAACGGCCCGGTCACTTTAACTTGTTATATTATTACACTCTATAAATTTCCAGTTCCTTCTCCAGAATCCTGGTCACTATAACTTGTTATATTATTACATCTAAAATGTATCCAGACCCTTCTCCAGATCCTGTCACTATACTATAAGTGGATAAATTATACATCTAGAACTGTATCCGGACCCTTCTCCAGAATCCTGGTCACAATAACTTGATATATTAATTACACAAGAAATGAATCCAAACCCTTCTCCAGAATCCCGTCACTATACTTGTCTATATTATTACATCTAGAAATGTATTCAACCCTTAACCCAGAATCCTGTCACTATAACATGTTTCAATTCTAACATCAAGAGAATGTAACCAGATCCTTCTCCAGAATCCCGGTCACTAAAACACTTGTTCAATTATTACACTAGAAATGTATCCATACCCTTCCCCAGAATCCTGGTCACTATAACTTGTTCTATAATTACATCTAGAAATGTATCCAGACCTCTTCTCCATAAATCCTGGTTACTATAACTTGTTCTATACATCTAGAAATGTATCCAGACCCATCTCCAGAATCCTGGTCAACTATAACATGTTATATTATTAGATCTAGAAATGTATCCCAGAACCCTTCTCCAGAAATCCTGGTCACTATAAACTTGTTCAATTTATTACATCTAGAAAAGTATCCAGAATCCTTCTCCAGAATCCCGGTCACTATAACTTGTTTCTATTATTACATCTAGAAATGTAGCCAGACCCTTCTCCAGAATCCAGGTCACTATAATTTGTTCAATTATTACATCTAGAAATGGTATCCATATCTTCTCCAGAATCCCGGTCCACTGTAACTTGTTATATACATCTAGAAATGTCTCCAGACCCTTCTCCAGAAACTGGTCACTATAATTGTTCTTTATTACATCTAGAAATGTATCCAATCCTTCTCTCTCCAGAATCCTGGTCTCTATAACTTGTTATATTATTTACATCTAGAAATATATCCATCACCCTTCTCCAAATCCTTGTCACTATAACTTGTTTATATTATTACATCTAGAAATGTATCCAACCCTTCTCCCAGAACCCGGTCACTATAACCGTTCTATTATTACATCTAGAAATTGTATACAGACCCTTCTCCAGAATCCTCGGTCACTAAAACTTGCTAATTATTTACATCTAGAAATGTATCCAGAACCCATCTCCAGAATCCTTGGTCACTATAACATGTTATAATATACATTCTAGAAATGTATCCAGACCTTCTCCCAAATCCCAGTCACTATAACTAGTTCTATTATTACATCTAGAAATGTATCCAGACCCATTCACCCAAATCCTGGTCACTAGAGACTTGTTCTATTATTACCTCTAGAAATGTATCCAACCCTCACCAGAATGCCTGGTCACTAGAACTTGTTCTATTATTACATCTAAAATGTATCCCAGACCCTTCCCCAGAATCCTGGTCACGAATAACTTGTTTTCTATTATTACATCTGGTAAATGTAATCCATACCCCTCTCCAAATCCTAACACCATAACTTGTTATATTATTACATCGGTAATGTATCCAGACCCCCATCCAAATCCAAGGACACTATAACATGATCTATTATTACATCTAAGTAATGTATCCCAGACCCTTCTCCAGAATCCTAGAACACTAAAACTTGTTCTATTATTACATCCTAGAAATGTCTCCAGACCTTCTCCCAGATTCCCGGTCACTATAACTTGTTATATTATTACATCTAGAAATGTACCCAGACCCTTCCCAGAATCCCTGACAAACTATACCTTTTATATTCATCTAGGAAATGTCTCCAAACCCTTTCTCCAGAATCCCGGCACAATAAAACTTGTTCTAAATTATTACATCTAGAAATGTATCCCGAACCCTTCTCCAGAAACCCGTCACTATAACTTGTTATATTATTACATCAGAAATTATCCAACCCTTCTCCAGAATCCCGGTCACTAATAACTTGTTCTATTATTACAACTAAGAAAAGTATCCAGACCCTTCCCCAAATCCTGTCACTATAACTGTTCTATTATTACATCTAGAAATGTAACCAGACGCCTTCTCCAGAATCCCGGTCACTATAACTTGTTCTATTATTACATCCAGAAATGTATCCAGACCCTTCCCCAGAATCCTGGTCACTATAACCTGTATATTAACACATCAAGAAATGTATTCCAGACCCTCACCAAAATCCCGGTCACTAATACCTTTTTATATTATTACATCTAAAAGAATTGTACCCAGACCCTTCTCCAGAATCCTGGTCACTATAACTTGTACTATTATTACATCTAAAATGTACCAGACCCCTTTCCATTCCAGATTCCTGGACAACTATAACTTGTATATTATTACATCTAGAAATGTATCCAACCCTTCCTCCCAGAATCCTGGTCACTATAACTTGTTATATTATTATATCTAGAAATGTTCCAGACCCTTCTCCAGAATCCTGGTCACTAAAACTTGTTATATTATTATATCTAGAAAAGTCTCCAGACCTTCTCCAGAATCCCGGCCACGATAACGTGTTATTATTACATCTAGAAATGTATCCATAACCCTTCTCATAAACTGGTCCCTATAACAATGTTCTATTATTACATCGTAGAAATGTATCCAGCCCTTCTTCTCCAGAATCCCGGTCACTAAAACATGTTTATAATTATTACATCTAGAAATGTATCCAGACCCGTTCTCCAGAATCCCGCGCTATAACTTGTTCTAATATTACATCAAGAAATGTCTCCAGACCCTTCTCCCAGAAACCCGGTCACTTTAAACTTGTTATATTAAATTATTATTACATCTAAAATGTCTCCAACCCTTCTCCAGAAAATCCTGGTCACTAAAACTGTTATATATTACATCTAGAAATGTAACCAGACCATCTCCATAATCCCTGGTCACTATAACTTTATATTATTACATCTCAAGAAATGTATCCGGTACCCTTCTCAAGAAATCCTGGGTCACTATAACTTGTTATATTATTATATCTAGAAATGTATCCAGACCCTTCTCCAGAATCCTGGGTCACTATAACTTGTTCATTATTACATCTCGAAATTATCCATCCCTTCACCAGAACCCGGTCACTAGAACTTGTTATACTTATTACAGCTAGAAATATATCCCAGAAACCATTCTCAGAACTAGACACTATAACTTGTTTAAATTATTACGCTCCAGAAATGCAATCCAAACCCTTTTTTGAACTTGTTATTGAATTCACCCTGACAAGATTCCCCTCTGGCAGAGAGTTCCCACAGTCCCTCACCGCTCTAACAGTTAAAGAAACCCTTACTAATGTTATGTAAAACGTATCTTTCCTCAAGACGTAGAGATAGCCCCTGTTCTAGATACCGTCCTGGTATAAATAGATCCTAAGAAGATCTCTAAATGACCTTTAATATATTTAATTAAACATATTTATTATTCCCCCCGAACTGTCTTTTCTCTAAACAAAATAACCCAATCTGCTCATCTTCCTGGGTATTGTAGTCCATCCAGTCCCTTTTAATTAGATTTGTTGCCCGCTCTTATGTACCTGTCAAGCTCTACCAATGTCTTCCCTGTGCACAATATCCCTTGTGGGTGGTCTGACCATGACTTGTATAATGGGATAATAATGTTCCCATCATGTGCCTCTATGCCCCTTTTAATGCACCCCATGATCCTATTAGCCAGGAAAAAAAAAACCCTTCCATTCCTTTCTCTTATTCTTGCTTTTACTTAACATATGCATAATATCTGTCATTTCTCTTTCAGCTTCCACCATTATACTTGCATCATTCTTTACCAATCCCACTTTTCTGGTAAGATACTTTATGCATTACATCCCATATACTTTCTTCCCTTTATTATCTTTTATACTTTTTCTTTCTTCCTGTACTGTATTGTTATTTTTCCTATCATACTGCTACTCTCTTCCTCCACCCTCCCTCTCTTCTTGTTCCATTTTCTTGCTTCCCGTTCCCCACTCCATTCATTCTGGATTATTATTTATTTCTTTACAGATGTCTCTTGAAAAAGGCTTCTGCCGAAAAGTGGTTTTCTTTTTAAACCACTTTTCGGCAGAAGCCTTTTTCATCTTTTCTCAAAAAACCCCCAATATTTTGTTAAACATCTGTTCAGTGATATTCTTGAATTTGGTGCTATTACAAACTTTCTTGTGTTATGATCCATGCCTCTAACTCATGTTAATAAAATAGCTGTTATTATAGCTAACTCTGTTACCTGTTCTTATAGTTTGGTGTGCGGTGGATATATTTTCACAAATTTCAAGAGTACAGTCACAGGCATCGAGTATAGGAATTGGGATTTCATTAATTGTAGGACAAAGAGAATTGTTTATCGCTGTGGATTCGCTTGAACATGTAGGAAAGTGTGAATGTAGGGAAGAAGGATTAGGGAGCACATCTGCGATGTTACAAATTCTCGATTTCAAGACATGTGGCGTAAATATAAAAGTAATAGACAATATCATTCTATGGCACTGAACCGATAAGACCTTCTCCTGGTAGAGGGAAATAGAATAACAAGATCCTACAGAAGGAAGCGCAGTGGCTCCACCGAAGGAAAGTGCTGGAGCTGCTTGGTTTAAATGAAAGGCCCTTTTAAATGTGTTTTTGTGATATTATTTGGCCTTTATGATGTCTAGAATTCCCCTTTATATTGGTCTGTTTGTGGGAACTAAATGTTCATCAAGTCTATTGATTATCATAAAATCTGTCATCATGTTACTGGATTTTCTACTGTAAATTTACCAATATACAGGCGGTCCCCGGGTTATGAACGGGATGGGGACTGTAGGTTTGTTCTCAAGCTGAATTTGTGTGTAAGTCGGAACAGCTATATTTATTAAATGTAACTCCAGCACAAAAGTTTTTTTTAGTTTCGGATAGTGCAAGGAAGTGTTTTTACATTTGTTTTGCTGTCTGTGTCCTTGTTAAGAAGATTTCACCTCATTTTCACCTCATGTGCTGCAGTGGCATGCTGGAACTTGTAGTTTCACAACTACTCTCTGCTGTGGAACATGGAACTACAAGTGCCAGCATGCCCCATAAGTCTCCGTTTGTAACTAGGGGACAGATGTAAGTAGGAGTGTTGTGTTTTTACATGTTTACTACCTTGTTGGCTATTGTTTTATTATGGGGATCGTTATCTACTTATCAGTACCTTCTGCATATGACACAATGGCTGATACCTGTGAGCAAAGATTTGAATTGTATAAACATGTATAGGCTGATTGCCCTTAGTTTGGTATATTGAATATTTGGGTTATACTTATTTGGTCTAACACCTTCAGGTACATCATTTTCTAAGCTGGACACACTGTGGAATACTTAATTCTGGGTTCCTGGAATTACTTCCTGTCAGTGGAACGCGTTACTTCCCGGCTCCTGATGTCACTTCCTGTCAGTGGAACGCATGGTGGAATGCATGACTTCCAGGTTCCTGATGTCACTTCCTGTCAGTGGAACGCATGGTGGAATGCATGACTTCCAGGTTCCCGCTATCACTTCCTGTCAGTGGAACGCATGGTGGAATGCATGACTTCCAGGTTCCCGCTATCACTTCCTGTCAGTGGAACGCATGGTGGAATGCATGACTTCCAGGTTCTTGCCATCACTTCCAGTCAGTGGAATGCAAGGTGGAATGCATGACTTCCAGGTTCCTGAAATCACATCCTATAAGTGGAACTGCATGGATGCATGATTCCAGGTTCCTGCATCACTTCCTGTCATGCGAATGCATGACTTCCAGGTTCCTGATGTCACTTCCTGTCAGTGGAACGCATGGTGGAATGCATGACTTCCAGGTTCCCGCTATCACTTCCTGTCAGTGGAACGCATGGTGGAATGCATGACTTCCAGGTTTCTGATGTCACATCCTGTCAGTGAACGCATGGTGGAATGGATGACTTCCAGGTTCCTGATGTCACTTCCTGTCAGTGGAACGCATGGTGGAATGCATGACTTCCAGGTTTCTGATGTCACTTCCTGTCAGTGGAACGCATGGTGGAATGCATGACTTCCAGGTTCCTGATGTCACTTCCTGTCAGTGGAACGCATGGTGGAATGCATGACTTCCAGGTTCCTGATGTCACTTCCTGTCAGTGGAACGCATGGTGGAATGCATGACTTTCAGGTTCCTGATGTCACTTCCAGTTTGAGTATGAATGGGAGAGAGAAGCTCAGGAATTGGCTGATGCAGATGCCCCTCTATTGAGAGACTAATTCCAATTGGTGAATAGTGTACACAGGTGCTGTGGGGCTGGAAGGCTAGCAGGATGGGAGACACAGGGTTGGTAAGTGTATTTACAGCAGGGGTGCTCTTAGCCTGTTTGTCCTGCATTCTCACAAGCAGGGAATGTTGCTATTCCCTAATATCATAAATCCCTAAAGACAAACCAACAAAAAAGCAGGGATACACAGTGGGAATAATGCATTAATACTGTCTTAATTTGTAGCTTACAGGGTATATAGGAAGAGCCTCCATGGGGTGGGGGTGCCGTTCTTGGGGTGGAACTCCTGCCAGAAAGAAAGGGTTTAATAGGGTCTGGTTTAGGGACTTATTAAATTCTCATATTGCACCTGAGACATATAACACCTAAAGATGGAGGCCGCCATGATGGATAGAGATGGGGAAGGTAAAATGTTGTTCATAGAGATATGATGGGGGCCGCCATGATGGATAGAGATGGGGAAGGTAAAATGTTGTTCATAGAGATATGATGGGGGGCCGCCATGATGGATATAGATGGGGAAGGTAAAATGTTGTTCATAGAGATATGAGTGGGAACGCCATGATGGATGGAGATGGGAAAGGTAAGATATGGTCCATAGAGATAGGACAGGATCACCATGATGGATGGAGAAGGTAAGGTGTGGTTCGTAGGGGGCCACCATGAATAATGGAGATGGGGAAGGTAAGATGTGGTCAATAGAGATATGGTGGGGGCCGCCGTGATGGATGGAGAAGGTAAGATAAGGTCAATATAGATATGGTGGGGGCTGCCATGATGGATGGAGATGGGGAAGGTAAGATTTGGTCCAAAGAGATATGATGGGCCACCATGATGGATGGAGATGGGGAAGGTAAGAAGTGGTCCATAGAGTTATGATGGGGAGTGTAAGATGGGGGGGCCGCCATGATGTATAGAGATTGGGAAGGTAAAATCTGGTTCAAAGAGATATGATGGGGGCCGCCATGATGGATGGAGATGGAGAAGATAAGATGTGGTTCACAGAGATATGACGGGGTCGCCCTGATGGATAGAAATGGGGAAGGTAAGATGTGATCAAAAGGGGGCCAGTATGATAGATGGAAAAGGTAAGATGTGGTCCACAGAGATATGACGGGGCTGCCATGATGGATGGAGATGGGGAAGGTAAGATGTGGTCAATAGAGATATGAAGGGGCGGCAGGGCCGGTAGGATATGACAGGTGGAGTTATAATGGATGAATATGTAGACAGTCTAATACAGATAATGGCGGGTACAGGCATTGCGGTTATAGGTGAAAAAACAAAATGTTCTATATAACTCCAGCCATGGCTGTTCAATCACTTGTTGGCACAATCGCAGCATCTAAGTTGTGGGGAAGGTAGTTAGCCACTGTCCAAAGACGGCATGGTCCACAGAAAAGTGATAGGAGACAGCGGGATGTGGGAATCTATTTTATTTTAGTGCTTTAGTCATTTTTCATCTGTGATAATATAAATCTGTCATTGTGTGTTTCCTTCACCAGTTCTCGGATTCCTGAAATGCATCTGGGAGAATTTATATTGCTAGGTACACGCCCTTACAACTGAAAACTCAAGACAACCGAGCAATAGGTTGGTCGGTAAAAGTTGAAAACATAATGAGTCATGTCACGGGAGACATGACTGAGAAGATAAGATTTCGAGAACATGCACGACCTCCCACAGAATCACAAACGGGTTCAGTTTATGTTAAGGCAGAACCAGTCTCCTATGATGGAGGGATCTTCTCCGACACTGATGACAGCTTATTCACAAGTCATGTGCCATATACCTGTGTTCGAATTAAGGAGGAACCAATCTCGTGTGATGAAAGAAATCTTAAAGAACATTTACAGTCCCCTCCTATTTATATAAAGAAAGAGCTAGTCTCATGTGATGGAGGACAGTCCACCAACCCCAGCAGGTCTATTCCCACAGTCCATACACAGTATCTATATCATCATCTTAAGGAAGAAACAGTCCTATGTGATGAAGAAAACCTCACAGACCACTACATTTATACACCCACAGACTACAACCAGCAATACCTATCTACTCAAGTTAGGAAAGATGGATATTATGGACAGAAGATGAACTTCGACACCCATCAGAACATCTACACTCCACAGAAGTCATTCTCATGTTGTGAGTGTGGCAAGGGTTTTACCCGTAAAACCCACTATCTGACCCATCAGAGGATTCACACTGGAGAAAAGCCCTTTTCTTGTTCCGACTGTGGGAAAAGCTTTTCCCAAAGGTCCTACTTTGTTTCGCATCAAAGAATACACACAGGGGAACGACCCTTCTGTTGCTTCAAGTGCAGTAAAAGTTTCCGAATTAAGAGTAGCCTAAACAAACACTTGAGGACTCACAAACTGGACAACCCATATACGTGCCCTCTGTGCACAAAAACCTTCATGCACAAGGGCCATTTTTTGGCCCACCAGAGGATTCACATGGAAGAGAAGAGATTCTCCTGTTCATACTGTGGGAAGGCCTTCATTCACCACGGACATTTTGTCGCTCACCAAAGAATCCACACCGAAGAGAAGAGGTTTTCGTGTTCCTACTGTAACAAGTCCTTTATCCACCATGGGCATTTCATGGCTCATCAGAGAGTCCACACTGGAGAGAAACCATTTCCGTGTCCTGAGTGTGGAGATTCTTTCAGTACTCACCATAATCTGGTGGTCCATCAGAGACTACACTCAACTTCCACCATTAGCTTCTTCTGATCCCAGGTGATTCTTTGAGGCTGTTTCAAGAGAAGAACGCTTCTTTCATACGCACGATGAAACTCGTTACCATGAACTTCCATGGAATAAATATTAAAAATGTGTGTTAAAAAAAACCTATGGAAGATAAACCACCCTACTTGAAAGGTCCTCTACAATTTGGGAAAAATGAGGCCAGTAGGACATTGCTTGACTTTAGTTTGATCCCAGTTTATGAAGCCTCTAAAGATTTCTGAGGGTAAATTCAAGCCTAACTCGTCTTTATTCAGGTGTTTTTGCCATTAAGCTCAATACTTCTCTTCGCTGCATCTACCATTTACAAGGCTCTAGGAAGTTCTCCGAACAAGCATTTGGCCCACAGTTACGAAGGTCTACGGTCACTTTTAATCTACCCATGGAGTGAGGGACTGCTGGACACCCTTGGTCTTTAGCTTTTCGCTGAACTGGATGTCTTTTTTTCTACCGTACTAACTGAATTTATGCATCCACATCGCTTGCCACAACTCATACTGGTGGATGTTGATTGGAGATGACGATTGGTAACCAGCCCAATACAAATGGACACCAGTACATTCCATACATGGTTGACCTATAATTTAGGTGTCAAATGATTCCCTATATGCATGTAGGCTTGAATAATTCTATTTTTTGGGTTGTTTGAAATAAAGACTCCCATCATGCTCTTGCTGAGAAAGGAATTTTTTTGACCAAAACCTTAGTGAAGTGGAGTCTAATTAAAGGGCCTATCTCTTCAAACTATAGTTGACCCTTGACTACAAATGGATGTACCTTTTATGTTCTTTGGGCAGTAGGATTTAATTGTAGATCCAGTGACTGTGACTGCAATGTAGTGGGTGCCACCTATCAATTCCTTACATGTCCACAGTCCCAAATGACCTCAACTGAGGGCAGTAGCTTCATCTGTCAGCCAGTTAGTCCCTCAGATTTGATTTTAGGGTACTCATGAATTTCCATGGCAGCAGGGGGACAAAATAGCAAAAACAATGGTACATTTATATAAAAAAAGAAAAAAAAAAACAATGCAAAAAAAAAAATGTGACACAAAATTGGAATTTTTGTCTATAAAATTCAACAACGTGCTAAACTGGTTTTACTCTCCTTGGAGTAAAAAATGGTGGAAGGTTTAAACAAAAAATATTTATACCCCAAAATGGTGCCAGTACAAACTACAACTCGTCCCCCATAAAGCAAGCCTGCATACAGCTTTACGGATGGAGAAGCAGAGTTATAGCTCTTTGAATGCGTCAAAGAAAAAATGTCAAGCCGATCCGTGGAGGCTTAGAAAGGCTGCACCAACGTGTGGTGGAGGACATCCTCGTCTTTGGTCCATATTGTTGTGTAACACTTGTGCATGTTTATGTGCCTATGCTTTTTGTTACCTATATAACTTCTAGATATTTTATAATAAATTGTCAAACCTGAATACATTTTGTGCTTGAGGATAACTTCATTGTGTTAAGTCTGTAAATGCCATTACCGGTCTAAGTAGTATAATGTTGTACCGTGCTAGCCATCGAAAGTAATAGAAGAGTGAAGAAATCAGGCAATACCTTTTAGAGGCTAACTTAGTATATTTGATGGTGAGCTTTCTAGAGTACTAGCTCCCTTCTTCAGACATGGTGTTATAAAAAACAAAATTCACAGACTTTTTATACACAAAAGACATGGACCTTCAAAGGAACTTAGAATCTTTAAATATAAAAAAATACAATATAAGCAGACAAGTCATTTACAACAGGTCAAGAAAGAAACAATCTGGAAACTTGTGGGGCGCGACGGAGGGATCAGTAATTCTTCCTCTTATCTCTGCTCTCAGGTCCTGATTTGCATGAATATTAAGTCCATTTTGCAGAGTTTGAAATTTTTGCATTAGCTTATATTTCCATTTCTTTCTCTCACTCTGCGTCTTAAAATGTCCCATTGAAACCACAATCTTCAAATCTTCAATTAATGCAAAAATTTCAAACTCTGCAAAATGGACTAAATATCCATGCTAGTTTCATTTCACACCATGTGTGAACCGTGAGGGCCACAAATCACTACCTGAGAGTAAAGAGATAAGAGAAAGAATTACTGATCCCTCTGTCATGCCCCACAAGTTTCCAGATTGTTTATTTCTTGACCTGTTGTAAATTACTTCTCTGCTTATATTGCATTTTGTTATTATTAAAGATTCTAAGTTCCTTTGAAGGTCCAGGTCTTCTGTGTATAAAAAGTCTGTGAATTTTCAGTTTCTTGTATAACATCATGTCTGAAGAAGAGAGCTAGTACTCTCGAAAGCTCACCGTCAAATATACTAAGTTAGCCTTTAAAAGGTATCGCCTGATTTCTTCACTCTTCTATTACCGGTCTAATGTATACAACAGCTAAACATCCTTAGAAGGTGACAAAACTGCTCTGCTATGATACGTTGATTTTTTGGGGGGTTATAGTTCATGTTCAATATATATCGTACACAAGGCCTACCTGTAGGCAAAGGTGAATCCAATGGGTTGCTATGGAGTTTGTGAAAGTCTGACCTGAGGAACAGGAGTCGAATGAGCCTTTTGTTTTTTCACACTTCTACGACCACACAGAGGAGAAGACAGGAGGTTACTGTCAGCGAGGTCTTCAATAGTAGTAGCTGATGAGCACAGATGTACCATAGAATGAGGCAACAGACATGGGCAGCCAGACAGCCGATCAGGGAAGCAAGCAGAAGACAGAGAAGGGCAAGACTGGCGGAGGGGTAACCACTTGTGAAGACTAATGGATGAAGCCACCTGCCACATGAGCCAATAGAGAAGGAGCTGGACTTTATTGTCAGAGGTTAGGAGCATAACAATGAATGTAGGGTGGGTGACTGGTTAAAAAACATAGAGATGCAGGACAGTAATGCTGCAAAATCTGGGGGGGAAAAAAACAAATACAATGGCAACAGAATTCAGGGCAGTGGCCACTTATGTCCCGAGGAGGGTCACACAAGCCTCTGTACTTTTCTAAGAGCAAGAAAAATAGTATAAACGGAAAAAAATTCTTAGCTTGTCAAGGACCAAGACACCCTTCTCCACAAGTCACTGTGAAGAATGTGTGGTCCACGGTGACACAAGTGAGGAACATGTTCAGCTCTGCACTGACCAGACACATCTTCCCTACCCTGTTGTGCAATTTGAGACTTCATCCAAGGTAATGCCGCCACACTATGGTGTCCCTGCCTTTCCAGTCCAGGGGTTGTGGCCACGTAGGAGGTTCAGTCTATTCCAGAATTATGGATATGGTAGGTAGACAAATGAATGTTTCTCGTTTGCACGTTCTCAGATTACCTGCACCAGGTGACTAAGGAGAACTTTGAGCCAGGGAGAGATTTTGGTAAATCATAAGTATCCTTACTCTGCTTTAGCACCAATTATTCTTTAGAACCATTACAGAACCATCACCCATTGAGGACTAACACCGAGTGGGGGCTGGGACCTAGCTCGTGACACCAGTATATCCATTTTTGGCAGGCTTTGTTAGACCTATATCACTGACCTTCAGAAAGACCTTATGGCCCTCAAACGAGATATAAAACTAAAAGTAATTCTTTGACAACAATGAGGAACATTTTGATCAGACCCAAATCTCAGCCTCAAGTCTATAGTTCTATTAGTCAATGGATCAGCTAGGATCTCTAGCTTTAGTCTCCTTGTTCCTGAAAGTAACATAAAAGTTTCTCACGTTTGATACTTGAAAATCACCCGAGTCATTATCTGATGTCGAGTAGTTGATGGGACGCTCAATACAAACAGCAGAAACAATATTCATAAAGCTCTTGTTTATTACCCCTATAAATCCATTATTTGTGGAATATTAAAGGGGTCGTCTCACTACAGGGATCGCTGCTTTTTATGTTAAAGATCTTGCAAAAACAAGTCAATTCCCAGTATGTGTCCATTAACAGTGTCCTACCTATTCCTAGATATCCCCTTTTGTATGGGCTGCATCAGCTCCTCAGGTCGCTATAGCTACAGACCTGTTCAATCTCTCCTGATAGGCTGCCAGCACTGGTTGCTATAGCTACAGACCTGTTCCATCTCTCCTGATAGGCTGCCAGCACTGGTTGCTATAGCTACAGACCTGTTCAATCTCTCCTGATAGGCTGCCAGCACTGGTTGCTATAGCTACAGACCTGTTCTCTCTCTCCTGATAGGCTGCCAGCACTGGTTGCTATAGCTACAGACCTGGCTTCTACTATTGCCTAGTGGAAGCCAGTAAACACGCCTCTGAATTCAAAGTGAAACCAAAAAATCAGGACTGAGATAAGATGAATCGATGTAGTGAGACAACCCCTTTAAGCACCGAGTATCTGAGAAGTGTTGCCGCTTGTCGATTTTTTGTGAAAAAAAAAACAAAACATAAATTTCAGGCACATTAGCTTGGCGGCAGATGACCATGGAGTATACGTCTCTAGTCAAAAAGATGATACAAACATCCTAAATAAAACAAACTCGCCTCCTCCGATCAGTCATTTTTGTTACTGAGTGTTGAAGGTTAGATGCCATGTTGAAGAATTTTAGGGAGGCACCAGGTCAAGTTCACCATGAAAATTATCCTGGATTATAAATGACCTTTAAGACCCGTGAGAACACTTCCCAAGATCAATTCTGTAAATTAACTCATGTCAAGCGCCCAATTTTAAACTAGAATAAATAGTAGACTGCTAACATGTACTTTGATGTCTACATCTCCCACTGGAAGTATAAAAGTGACAGCAGTAGATGTGGCCAGAAGCGCAGGCGATCAACTTGCTTAGATAACCGTATGACACCAAAAGTTTTAAAAATTTTCTCAAAGTCACTTTTTAAAACTGCTGGTAAGAGATGCAGCCAACTGGTAGTGCCGTTTAAAAAAAGAAAGTCATACATCTCATTTACCAATATCAATTGGTTCCTCTTCACTCTGGTTCCCCAGATGTGGAGGTCAAGCAGGATTTCCAATGCTGACACTGGGATAGTAGCCCAGGTGGAAGCTAAAGGCAAGTTTTGGTGTTCTTAAGCCACAAGGATGGGGGATCATTACTTTCCATGCTTTGCTGGTGCCCTAGTGCCCAGAGAGTAGGGGAATGGTTTGAGTGCGCCCTTCTCTTGTTATGGATGGCTTGCGATGGACCACATCCTTGTCTACTTTTTGTGCGACACTATTGCATTTTTTCTACTCATGAGGAGTCTTGGTCTAGTAAAAATTCTTGCTTTTAAACACTTTGAATCAGTCCCCAGGTTATAAGATGAAGAGTATAAGTTCTTGATTGTCTGTGAGTTACTAAAATTTATTAAGATACTACAGGATACTAAGATACTATATGATACTACAATACAATTGTAAATCTGTCCTGGACAGTATCTTGTCCCCAGTCTTGACACTGCTGAGCAGCTCCCTGTCCTGATTCAGCTATCGCGATCACCAGCTCTGCTTTGAAACCTAAAGGATGGCCTATTTTAAACTACAACTTTTGGTTTGAAAGGTTACCCAATAAAGCGTTAATGGAAGGGACTGTGGGGATTTCACCATTATTGGTGTCCAGGTCCCTCAAAGCAAGAGCCTCTTTCTGTAGGTGCTTTCTGCTTTGGATGATTAAGGAGTCTCTGGAAGAGGGAGCCCTAACAGTGCCCGGCTGTCTAACATCTGATATCCTTAGAAAGACATAGTGCGGCATGTATGTATTCTGGTGCTCAGGCGCCTTTTTTTTTTTTTGGCACGCATTATTAGCATAGAATGTGCTTGAATATATGAACCTGTTCTCCTGTGGGTCATAGATTAAGCACTTTCTAGCTACAAAGCGACACTTCTGGCTCAGGTAAACCTCTTTTAAAGTGCTCTACCTGTTCCAGCAGTAAGGAGCCTGGATATGCTGTACTGAAGCGATCAATGTGTAGAACATTACACGCCTCCAGCACGACCCTGATCTCAGGCGCATTAGAAAGTGCTGTGGGCGCTTTATAAGACGCCTAATGTAGAAGTGCGTCTGCTCATACATCGAGTGCACAGGGCTGCACCAGTGTTTGGGCTGAAAAGACGCCAGAATACTGGCCCAGCCCCGTAATACAGGTCGCCTAAAGTCCTCACTTATATAAAACTATCCACCACAAATGATCATGAGTCATTTGGAAGAACGTTTTTCCCCCTTATGTATTTTCACATGTCTATTCAAGGTGCACTTCTGACCGAATGTTTTTCCACACTCGGAGCACATATATGGCTTTTCTCCTGTGTGGATTCTCTGGTGCAGAATGAGATTTTGATGGATGCTGAAGCTCTTGCCACATTCCGAACAAGAGTACGGCCTTTCCCCTGTGTGTACCCTTTGGTGGATCACAAAATCAGACTTGCGGGTAAAACACTTTCCGCATTCTGAACAAAAACAAAGTTTCTCTCCGGTGTGGATCCGGTGGTGGAGGACAAGGTTCTGGTGAATGGTAAATCGTTTCCCACACTCAGAGCATGGGTAGGGCTTCTCCCCAGTGTGAACCCTCTGGTGAACCACAAAATCTGCCTTACGGGTGAAACACTTGTCACATTCAGGGCATGCAAACGGCTTCCCCTGAGTGGATCTTCAGATGTTTCACCAGCTGAGACTTGTTGGTATAGCTCTTTTCACATACAGTACAAGGATAGGGTTTCTCTCCTGTATGGAGTCTTTGGTGGAAAACCAGACTAGAGTGAGTGTTAAAACTGTTCCCGCATTCTGAACAGGTGAATGGCTTCTCCCCAGTGTGAATTCTTTGATGGGTCACAAGATGTCCTTTCTGGGAAAATTTCTTTCCGCAATCAGAACATGAGAAGGGCTTTTCCCCTGTGTGTGTCCGCTGATGTGCTACTAGCGGTGCCTTCTGAGAAAACCGCCTGTTGCATACAGCGCATGAATATGGTTTCTCCCCAGTATGAACCCTCTGATGTTTGCTATAGACTGACTTGTGGGTGAAGCATTTCCCACATTCTGCACAGGAATATGGTTTCTCTCCTGTGTGGCCTCTCAAGTGAAGAATCAGACTGGTCTGGGTGTTGAAGCATTTCTCGCAGTGCGAGCACGAGTAGGGTTTCTCTCCAGTGTGAATTCTCTGGTGGGTGATGAGGTTCGATCTTTGGGAGAAACATTTTCCGCAGTCTGGACAGGAGACCGGTTTCTCTCCCGTGTGGACTCTCTCATGAATGATCAGCTGTCCCCGATGATTGAAGCCTTTCTTACAGTACGAACACGGATAGGGCTTCTCCCCGGTGTGTGTTCTCTGATGAGCCTCGCACTGTTCCTCACGCAGGAAACATCTCCCACAGAAGGAGCAGGAAAATCTTTTGTCGTCCGTGTGGTATTTCTCATGGACAATCAATCTGGCCTTTTGAGAGAACCGTTTTCCGCAATAGAAACAAGCAAACGGCTTGCCCCCTGTGTGTGACCGTTCGTGGACGGTCACGTGGTACTTCTGAGAAAAACTTTTGTCGCAATACGAACATAAAAATATTTTTTCCCCTGTGTGGGTTTTCTGATGCGTTGTGCACTGTTCTAGACGCGAGAAAGAGCAGGAAAAGGGTCTCGCCCCACTGTGAGTTTTATGGTGTCTACTCAAATGTGATCTATGACCAAATTGCTTGTTACACACCGAGCACGGAAACGATTTAGATTGTGACGTGTACACGTGTCGGTCTTCACTTCGCGGCCACTCTTCATTCAACTGAGCGTCCGTGCAGTTGGGGGACAGATCATTATCATTGTCTTCGCCAGAGACCGACTCTTCTTTGACGCAAACAAGTGTATAGTCACAAGGAAGCGGTTCCTCTTTAAGCTGAGCTGTAGTCAGAGGTTTCTCTCTTTGACCTATGGAAACATCTGTGCGGCTTCCTCCATCACACGGTTGAGGCTTAATATGAGCAGGAGCACATTGTGTACGATCTGTCGGCAAATCAAGATCTGTGTCTTCTTCAGTCGTGTCCGACTCAGTTTTAGAAGGTAATGATAAATATTGTGTAAGACCTACAGGGGAGTTGATGTCTGTGTCAGAGTCCGATTCCTCTTTTATGTGAGTAGATGGACTATGTTGTCTCTGATCTGGGGGTGCACAAGTGTCGGCATTGGTGATTTCACGTTTATCATTTGAGACCGGTTCCTCTTTAATACAAATAGAATTTTTTGTATTACTTTTGGGTGGATAGATATCAGGAAGCATTAGACTTTCTCCATCAGAAGACTCCTCTATGGATAGATCAGAACCTTCAAGGTTTGTTTCATCAGAGGCGACCGGATCATTCTTAACAAGGTGACTTTGATATTCTTGCGTATGATCTGTGGGTGAAAAAGTATTTGGGGCCGTGAGATCTCCTTGATCACACAAAAAGGATTCCTCCTGAACAGGAGTCGAGGAATATTCTGTCCCTCCATGTCTCACAGGGGAGATGTTCCTCTCATATGAGGCGGATTTCCGAGTCTCATTCCTTATCGGGTGTTGGCCGTCTACCATTGAGCTCGGGTTCGTTGCTTCCATTACACTTTGATCTCTATGCTTAAAATCCAGAGAAAAGATGACACCACATTCTCCACTTTTTTTGCTAAACCTAAGAAACAGAGAATAAGAGAAATCAAGGCCAATCGTGAGTTTTATTTTGTGTTTTATTTCATGCACTTTTAGGCGTACTTTCTATTCATGATTTTTTCATGCAGTTTTAGGTGCACTTTCTATTCATTTTTCCTGCACTTTTATGAGAACTTTCTATTAATGTTTTTCCATGCACTTCTATGTGCACTTTCTATTCACGTTTTTCCATGCACTTTTATGCACACTTTCTGTTCATGATATTTTCATGCACTTTCTGTTCATGATATTTTCATGCACTTTCTATTCATGATATTTTCATGCACTTTCTATTCATGATATTTTCATGCACTTTCTATTCATGATATTTTCATGCACTTTCTATTCATGATATTTTCATGCACTTTCTATTCATGATATTTTCATGCACTTTCTATTCACCTTTTTCCATGCACTTTTATGCGCACTTTTTATTCATGTTTTTGCATGCACTTTTATGCGCACTTTCTGTTCATGTTTTTTTTTATGCACTTTCTATTCATGATATTTTCATGCACTTTCTATTCATGATATTTTCATGCACTTTCTATTCGTGATTTTTTCTTGAACTTTCTATTCAAGATTTTTTCATGAACTTTCTATTCGTGTTTTTTTATGCACTTTTATGCGCACTTTCTATTCACGTTTTTTTCAGGCACTTTTATGCGCACTTTCTAATTACCTTTTTTCATGCACTTTATATTCATGATTTTTTTCACATGCTTTTATACCACTTTCTATTCACATCAATTCATGCGCTTTTATGCAAATTTTCGATTCACATTTTTTTCACGCTTTTATGTGCACTTTCTAACTCAATGGAAGCTTAATGATGCACTTTGTGTATCGTGCATTTTGATGCATAATTGTTAAAAATTTACATTTTATGTGTAAAAAGAACGCCAAGTGAACCACCCCTGCAGTTTATGATCCGACCGTGACACCTTCTTACCTCTAACTGAATAGGATACCCATTGGTTACAGGCATAGCCAAAAACACACAACTAATGAACTCAAATTCATGGGCACTAATATAAAATTTCAGGGGCCATTGTTTTGTGTTTTTTTGCCTACAATTTGGTGACGTTCTCATCTGTCCCTGGCGTCAAGCTTTGGCCTTCGACCACAGCTGCTTCTGTCTTCAGATATTCTGCCGGTTTTTGTATACTTAGATATGACCAAAAAAAAAAAAAGAGTACACCTCAAAAACATCATCAACTCAGGTCACAGACGCCCAAACTAGGCGCCACCAACAATCATTCCCCTTTGGATTTCTGTCTGCTCTGATGTATGCCCGGAAAAGAAAAAAAGGGCAAGTAATTAAATTTATCAACAGCGATATGAGCCATGTGACAAGGATAAAAAGGTCACTACCGGTGATGGTTGGGTGTCAGGAAGACGTCAACTGGACTATAGCAAAATCGAGTTTTTAGGTGACTATGCAGTGAGTATCTATGCCTCTATTGATCCCATTGTGGGATAAACTATCACTGTTATTGCTTTAAGCTTTGATCTATTAAAGGGGTATTCGCACCCTGACCTTTTAGGCCACAGAAATGGTAAATGCCATAAACTTGTGTTACGCGCAGGTGCCACCATCCAGACGGTGAATGGACACGTAACCAATGTTGCACACGGCTCTATCCTTTCACCTCTGTATTGGAAACGGTAAAGGAGCCTCATCTGGTCCAAGGACTCTTGTTCTACTCATAGTTGAGTTTCCCCAAGGTTGAACAAGAATCTAAAAGACATTTATGGCACATGGGAAAACCATTTTAACTGCATGCAAACTGACAACTGACCAAAAACATCTTGGTGGTTGAAGCGACTCTGCAAGGACATTCCTAGCCACCACTGCAAAGTCATCAGTAACAGGGAATTCGAGTCAGTAACAGCCAGACTCTCCAACAGCATCTAAGGGTATGTTCACACGACCTATTGGGGCACATATTGTACGCGCCGCAGTACGCCGTGTGTTTTGGAAGCATGCGCTGATCAGCATGTACTTCCAAGGACAGGGGCAGCCGGCCCCATTCACTTCTATTATCAGCGGCACTTCCGTCAGCGCCGCGAAGAAGTGACATGTCACTCATCTACCCCGGTGTACAATACGAGCGCATTTTACACCGGGGGAGATGACGCATAATTCATAGCTCTCCATTAGAGCTATGAATTACTGACATTGGGGCGCGCCGCAATGATGCTGTGTCAACATACCCTAAGACATTGCAAAACGGTGTTGTGCCCCCCGAACAAGATAGTACGGTGCCTTTCAGCTGTCATCACCTAAAGACTACTTCAGATGTGCCATGATTTTACTCGGATTTCACCCTGCCACAGACTAGTATTAAAATAGAACAAAAACTTCAGAAATTTGGTCATAGTGACCGGCAACCTACAGATGAGACATCATTTATACCACGCGGTAAATTACGTGAAAACAACTGCTGCTAAATTTATGCAATTGTGTTTTTTTTCCTCCCAATTACACCCCACAAGGAATATTATTGGATCGTCCCATCGCCACGGCCTCCGACCGTCACTGTGTTGTGCTAGCGGTGGCCGCGGTGTCTTCTTCGGTGGCGATGGCCTTGTTCTCGGGAACCATGCATGTGTGTTCCCTCACCGCCCCTGCCCTGAGCTGTGGCCCTTTGGTGCACAACAGTTGCAGGCGATGTGCAGGAGCACTGAGGCTGTTGCGGTCAATGTCAGCGCTCCGGACGCCGCCTCTACGTTCAGCAGCACACGCGTTCCAGCAAGGGGCGTGATCGGAGCGGCACTGCCAATCAGTTATTACGACACGCCCCTGTGGGAGTTTCTGCCGGCCAGAGGAAGAAGATGAAAACGTTCACTTGGGAAAACCCCTTTAAAGTGGTCCCTTTATCAGCTCCCCCTCTGAAAACATCAAGAAACAGATGATGCGCCTTCATGCAATATTAGCGTTCAGACCATTCTAAAGTTGTAGTAGTTTCCATTAGCTAGCACATTTCGCCGAGGGAACTGGGTTAGCTGAACTCAGTATGCAGGTTCAGGATACACGAGAACAGGAAACGTTTATGAGCTGCGATACCAACCACAGGTGATGCGCCATCGTGCAACATTAACATTAATACCAGTCTAATGTTTAATAGTTTCTATTACCACTGGATTTGGATTAGTATGTTGGTGCATGATACACAAGAACAGGAAACCTATATGGGACGCAATATGGACAAAAGATGTTGATACACCATGCAATATTAGCATTACTACCAGTCTAATGTTTAACGGTTTGCAACACCTAGCGAATTGCACCCCAGGGAGCTGGGCTGTCTATGTGCAGGATACAATAACTCTTTATGGAATGCGATCCAGACCACAAATGATGTGCCATCATGCGATATTCGCATTAGTAGCAAGCTAACATTTAGTAGTCTGCATCAGCTTGAAAATTTCACCCCAAGGAATTGGGCTGGCTGCACCCCTTATTCAGGTGCAGAATACATGAGAACGGTAAACTTTTATAAGCTATACTCCCAACCACGGGTGTTGCGCCATCATGCAATATTAACATTAATACCAGGCTAATGTTTAGTAGTTTGCATTACCTTTTAAATTGCACCCCAGGGACCTGGGTGCTGTCCCGTATCAGATACAAAAATAGGAAAAACTTCTATGCACTGTGCTCTAGGCCACAGATAATGCACCACCATGCAAAATTAGCGTAAATACCAGTCTAAGATTTAGTGGTTAGCATCACCTAGCAAATTGCACCCCAAGGAGCTGGGTTAGATTGGGACTATTATTGCAGATGCAGAATACAAAAGAACAGAAAACCACTATGAGCCAAACTCTAGACTGCAGTTGATGCACCATCATGCAATATTATCATCAACACAAAGCTAACATATAAGCTTAGTAACTAACATTACCTTGCAAATTGCATCTCTGGGAGTTGGTCTGCCTATGCCTCAGTATGCAGGATGCAGAAACATAGTGAACCTCTGCAGGCTGCGCTCTAGACTACAGATGATGCGCCATCATGCAATATTACCATTCATACCAGTCTAACATTTAGTAGTTTGCATTACCTTGCCAATTTCACCCCAGGGAGCTGGGCTGTCTGTGCCCCAGTATGCAGGATGTAGGAAACCTTTATGGGCCACACTCCAGACCTATGTGACAAAAAAACAGGAAACTATAAGAGATGAGGAGGTCGGGGGCAGAGAAAACTGCAAAAAAAACGGAAGCGGAGGCGGAAACCCTTTAGACGGGGGGGATGCCCGGAGCCCAGCGGGGGCATTCACAGCGATAAAGTCGCACGCGGTAACAGTGACTACTTAGGGATCACGGTGCTGCCGTCTGCTGAATGCTCATCCATTGCTGACCCCCAACGTCTCTATCCCCGTGCATTGGACGCCCTCCTGCTCTGAAGAAAGGGGTCCTCATAGTGTACTGTATAATACAGGAGTATACAGGAGCGTGCTCATAAAATTTCACTGGGTTTACCCTGACAGCGGCCTTGGGGCACATGACTCATAGTGTACTGTATAATACAGGAGGGGATACAGGGGGTGCTCATAATTACCTGTTTTTACCCCTGACCCGCAGCCGTGTCCACGACTCAAGGGGACTGTAAATACGGAGTATACAGGAGCGTGCTCATACATTACACTGTTACCCTGACAGCGGCCTGCGTCACACTGACTCATAGTGTACGTATAAAACGGATATACAGGAGATGTCATACATTACCCTGTGTTTACCCTACGCGCCTGGTCACACGAATCATAGTGTACTGTATAATAAGGAGTATACAGGGGGTGCTCAAAACATTTCACGTGTTTACCCTAAGCACCTGTGTCACACTGAACCCCTAGTGTATGTATAATACAGGGTATCAGGACCGTGCTCAAAATTAACTGTGTTACCCTGACGCGCCTGTTCACACTGACTCAAGTGTATTTAATACAGGGGTAAAGGGGCGTGCTCTACATTTTCACTGTGTTTACCGACAGCGGCCTGTTCACACTGACTCAAGTTATTGTATAAAACAGGAGTAAAAGGAGCGTGCTCATACATTCACTGTGTGTTATCCTGACGACCTGTGTCACACTGGGCTCATAGTGTACTGTAAATACGGGGTATACAGGGCGTGCTATCATTACACTGTGTTACCCGACAGCAGCCCCGTGGTCAACGCTCATATGTACTGTATAATACAGGGTTATACAGGAGCATGCTCATACATTACACTGTGTGTTACCCTGACAGCGGCCTGTGTCACATGCCCCCAAGTGTATGTTATAATACAGGGTTACAGGGCCACTCATACATTAACTGTGTTACCCCCGACAGCAGCCTGGTACACTGACTCAAAATGTACTGTTTTAATACAGGAGTATACAGGAGCGTGCTATCATTACCTGTTACCCCTGACAGAGCTGTGTCACACTGACTCATAGTGTACTGTATAATACAGGGTATACAGGAGCGTGCTTATACATTACACTGTGTGTTACCCTGAAGCGGGCCCGTGTCACACTGAAACCCTGTGTTTCTGTATAATACAGGAGTAGACAGGGCGCGCTCATACTTACACTTGTTTCCCTGACAGCGCCCGTGTCAAAAACCTGACCCCCTAGTGTACTATATAAAAGGGGTTATACAGGAGGCGCTCATACCATTACACTGTGTGTTACCCTACAGCAGCCCGTGTCAACTGATCATAGTTTTACATATAATAAAAAAAGGAGTATAAAGGAGCGCGATATACATTACACTGGTTTTACCCGACAGCAGCCCCGTGTCACACTATCTAGTGTACGTAAATACAGGAGTATAAGGAGCGGCCTCATACATTACACTGTGGTTACCTGACAGCAGCCTGTGTCACACTGACCATATTTTCTGTAAATAAGGGTTTACAGGAGCGTGCTAAAAAACATTACACTGTGTTTACCCTGACAGCCCTGGTCACACTGACTCATAGTGTACTGATAATACAGGGGTTACAACCGTTCTCTACATTACACTGTGTTACCCTGGACAGGCCGTGTCACCTGATCATAGTGTACTGTATAAAAACATGAGTATACAGGGAAAACGTGCCTAACATTAACTGTGTGTTACCCTGACAGCGGGCCTGTTTTTCACACTGACTCATATGTTATTATAATACAGGAGTATACAGGAGCGTGCTCATACAATAAACTTGTTCCCTGAAAGGGGGCCTGTGTCAAACGACTCAAGTGTACTGTTTAAACAGGAGTAACGGACGCGCTCATACATTACATGTGTGTTACCGACAGCGCCCCGTAAAAACTGACCATAGTGTACTGTATAAATACAGGAGTAACAGGGGCGCACTCAACATTTCCCCGTGTGTTACCCTGCAGACCTGTGCACCCTGACTCTAGTGTACTGTATAATACAGGAGAATACAGGAGCGTGCTCATACATTACACTGTGTTACCCTGACAGCGGCCTGTGTCACATGATCATAGTGTAATGTTAATACAGGGAGTATACAGGAGGGTTTGCCCCATACATTCACTGTGGTTACCTGACGCACCTGTGTCACACTGACTCATAGTGTCCTGTATAATCCAGGAGTATACAGGAGCGTGCTCATACCGTACCCTGTGTTACCCTGACAGCAGCCTTGTCACACTGACTCATATTTACTTATAATAAAAGGAGTATTTTGAGGAGCGGTTGCCATACATTACACTGTGTGTTACCCTGACAGCAGCCTGTGTCACACTGACTCATAGTGTACTGTATAATACAGGAGTATACAGGAGCGTGCTCATACATTACACTGTGTGTTACCCTGACAGCGGCCTGTGTCACACTGACTCATAGTGTACTGTATAATACAGGAGTATACAGGAGCGTGCTCATACATTACACTGTGTGTTACCCTGACAGCAGCCTGTGTCACACTGACTCATAGTGTACTGTATAATACAGGAGTATACAGGAGCGTGCTCATACATTACACTGTGTTACCCTGACAGCAGCCTGTGTCACACTGACTCATAGTGTACTGTATAATACAGGAGTATACAGGAGCGTGCTCATACATTACACTGTGTTACCCTGACAGCAGCCTGTGTCACACTTGAATATAGTGTAATGTATAATAAAAGAGTATACGGAGCGTGGGTCATACATACACGTTACCCGACAGCGGGCCCGTGTCCACCCTGATAAGTGTACTGTAAATACGGGTATACAGGGGCGTGTCATACATTACACTGGTTTTTTTCCTGAACACACCTGTTCACACTGATCAAGTGTATGTATAATACAGGGTATACAGGAGCATTCATACATTACCGTGTTACCCTGACAGCGGCCTGTGTCACACTGACTCATAGTGTACTGTAAATACGGAGTATACAGGAGCGGCTCAAAAATTACATGTGTGTTTCCCCCGACAGCAGCCTGTGTCAAAACTGACTCATAGGTATGTATAATAAAGGGGATACAGGGCGCGATACATTTTAAATTGGTTTTCCCTGACAGCGCCTGGTTCACATGATCATAGTGTAGTATAATCAGGAGTTACAGGGGCGTGTCATACAATCACGGTGTTTCCCTGACAGCAGCCCCGCGTCACACTGACTCATAGGTACTTTTAAACAGGAGTATACAGGGCTGCTCATACATACACTGTGTTTCCCTACAGCGGCCTGCGTCACACTGACCATAGTGTACTGTTTTAAACAGAGTAACAGGAGCGGCTCATACATTACATTGTGACCCTGACAGCAGCCGGTACACTGATCATATGTACTTAAATACAGGAGTAACAGGACGTGCTCATAAAATTTTTTGGTGTTACCCTGAAGGGGGGCCCGTGTCACACTGATCATAGTGTACTGTCAAAAGGGTAACAGGACGGTCATTCATTACCCTGTGTGTTACCCTGACAGCGGCCTGTGTCACACTGACTCATAGTGTACTGTATAATACAGGAGTATACAGGAGCGTGCTCATACATTACACTGTTGTTACTGAAACGGGCCCGTGTCACACTGATCATAGTGTAGTATAATCGGAGTATAAGGAGCGTGCTCATAATTACACTGTGTGTTACCCTGCAGCGCCTGTGTAAAATGAAATATATGACTTTTAATAACAGGAGTAATACAGGAGCGCGCTCATTTTACACTGTGTTACCCTGACAGAGCCGTGTCCACTGACTCAAGTGTACGTATAAAAACAGGAGTTAAGGAGCGCGCTCTACATTCACTGTGTTACCCTGCAGCAGCCTGGAAAACCTGATCATAGTGTATGTTAAAAAACAGGAGTATACAGGAGCGTGCTCATACATTACACTGTGTGTTACCCTGACAGCAGCCTGTGTCACACTGACTCATAGTGTACTGTATAATACAGGAGTATACAGGAGCGTGCTCATACATTACACTGTGTTACCCTGACAGCAGCCTGTGTCACACTGACTCATAGTGTACTGTATAATACAGGAGTATACAGGAGCGTGCTCAACTTTCCCCTGTGGTTACCCTGACAGCGGCCCGTGTCACATGACTCTAGTGTCTGTATAATACAGGAGTAACAGGGGCGTGTTCTCATTACACTGTGGGTTACCCTGACAGCGGCCGTGTCCACTGACCATAGTGTATGTATAATAAGGGTATAAAGGAGGTGCTCATACATTTCCTGTGTTTACCTGACAGCACCTGTTCACACGATCATGTACTGTTAATACGGGGTATACAGGGGTCTCATACATTTCACTGTGTGTTACCTCAGCGGGCCCGTGTCAACTGATCATAGTGTACTGTATAATACAGGAGTATACAGGAGCGTGCTCATACATTACACTGTTACCCTGACAGCGGCCTGTGTCACACTGACTCATAGTGTACTGTATAATACAGGAGTATACAGGAGCGTGCTCATACATTACACTGTGTGTTACCCTGACAGCGGCCTGTGTCACACTGACTCATAGTGTACTGTATAATACAGGAGTATACATGAGCGTGTCTAATTACACTGTGTGTTTCCCCCGACGCGGCCTGTGTCACACGATCATAGTGTACGTATAATCAGGAGTATCAGGGGCGCGTCATCATTAACTGTGTTACCCTGACACGGCCTGTGTCAACTGATCATAGTGTACTGATAATACAGGAGTAACAGGAGGGGCGCTCATCAATTACACTGTTTTACCCTGACAGCAGCCTGTGTCACACTGACTCATAGTGTATGTAAAAAACAGGAGTATACAGGGCCGTCATACATTACACTGGTGTTACCTGACAGCAGCCTGTGTACAAATAATCATAGTGTACGTATAATCAGGGGTATACAGGAGCATGTATACATTACACGGGGGGTTACCCTGAACGGCCTGTGTCACTGATCATAGTGTACTTATAATCAGGAGTATACAGGGGAAGGGGCTCATACATTACCGTTACCCGACAGCGGCCTGGTCACACTGACTTTATAGTGACTGTAAATTTAAAAGAATATACAAGGGCGCTCTAACATTTCACGTGTGTTACCCTGACAGCAGCCTGTGCACACGACTCAAGTGTACTGAAAATACAGGGGTATACAGGAGCATGCTCAACTTACCTGTGTTACCCCGACAGGGCCTGTGTCCACTGACTCATATGGGAATGTATAATCAGGAGTATACAGGAGCTTTCTCAACATTTAAATGTGTTACCCTGACGCAGCCTTTGTCCATGCTCATAGTGTACTGTATAATACAGGAGTATACAGGAGCGTGCTCATACATTACACTGTGTTACCCTGACAGCGGCCTGTGTCACACTGACTCATAGTGTACTGTATAATACAGGATATTTTAGGAGCGTGCTCAACATACACTGTTGGGTTCCCGACACGGGCCCGTTCACATGACTCATGTGTACTGTATAAAAACATAGATACGGAGCGTACTCATACATTTCACTGTGTGTTTCCCTGACAGCAGCCCGTGTCACCTATCATAGTGTACGTAAATACAGGAGATAAGGAGCGTGCTCTTTTCATTTCATTTTGGGTTTCCCTGACAGCCCTTGTCACACTGATCTGTGTACTGTATAAAAAGGAGTTTAAAAGGAGGTGCTTTTTACATTGCACTGTGTTTCCCTGACAGCACCCTTTCCCACTGCTCATGTGTACGTATAATACAGGAGTATACAGGAGCGTGCTCATACATTACACTGTTACCCTGAAGACCTTGTCACACTGCTCAAGTGTACTGTTTAAACGAGTATAGGGGAGCTGCTCATACATTACCTGTGTTACCCGAAACAGCCCGGCACACTGACTCATAGTGTAGTGTATAATACAGGAGTATACAGGAGCGCCCTCATACATTACCCTGTTTGTACCTGACAGCGGCCTGTGTCACACTGACTCATAGTGTACTGTATAATACAGGAGTATACAGGAGCGTGCTCATACATTACACTGTGTTACCCTGACAGCGGCCTGTGTCACACTGACTCATAGTTATGTATAAACAGGAGTAACAGGAGCATGCTCTAAATACACTGTATTACCCTGACAGCGGCCTGTGTCACACTGACTCATAGTGTACTGTATAATACAGGAGTATACAGGAGCATGCTCATACATTACACTGGGTTAAACCCTGACACGGCCTGTTCACACGACTCATAGTGTACTGTATTAAATACAGGGGTATACAGGGAGCGGCTCATACATTACAAGTGTTACCCTGACAGCGGCCGTGTCACACTGACTCATATTTTACTGTATAATACAGGAGATACAGGAGCGTGCTCTTACATTGCACTGTGTTACCTTACAGCAGCCCGTGTCACACTGACATAGTGTATTTTATAATAAAGGAGTATACAAGGGGCGCGCTCATACATTAACTGTGTTCCCCCCCCGCCCCCCAGGGCCTGTGTCACACGATCATATTTTTATGTAAAAATAAGGGGGTTTACAGGAGCGTGCTCATACATTACACTGTTACCCTGACAGCAGGGCCCGTGTCCACGATCATAGTGTACTGTAAATACAGGATATACAAAGGGGGGTAAAAACATTCACTGTGTTACCCTACGCAGCTGTGTCACACTGACTATAGTGTACTGTATAATACAGGAGTATACAGGGGCAGCTAAAATTCCTGGTTACCTGACAGCGGCCTGGTCACATGACTCATGTGTCTGTATAATACAGGAGTTACAGGAGCTCTCACACTTACACTGTGTGTTACCCTGACAGCGCCTGTGTCACACTGATCATAGGTTTCTGTTTAAACAGGAGTATACAGGAGCGTGCTCATACATTACACTGTGTTACCCTGACAGCGGCCTGTGTCACACTGTTTATAGTTATGTATAATCGGAGTATACAGGAGCGTGCTCTTACATTGCACTGTGTTACCCTGACAGCAGCCTGTGTCACACTGACTCATAGTGTACTGTATAATACAGGGTTTACAGGGGCGGCTCACATTACTGGTTTCCCCGACACAGCCCTGTTCACACTGCCATAGTTATGTATAATCAAGGGGATACAGGAGCTGCTCAAAACATTTCCTGATTACCCTACAGCGGCCCGTGTCACACTGATCATAGGTACTGTATAATAAGGAGTAACGGGCTGTCATACATTACACTGTTACCCTGACAGCAGCCTGTGTCACACTGACTCATAGTGTATGATAAACAGGGGGTATAGAGGAGCTGCTCATACTTAACGTGTTACCCCGACAGGCCTGTGTCACCCTGACTCATAGTGTACTTTTAAATACAATATACAGGGGACCGGTCATACAAAACTGTTTACCCTGACAGCAGCCTGTGTCACACTAACTCATAGTGTACTGTATAATACGAGTATCGGAGCGCGCTCATACATTACCTGTGTTACCCCTGACGCAGCCTGTGTCACACGAATCAAGTTACTGAATAATACAGGAGTATACAGGAGAGTCATACTTACATGTGTTCCCTGACAGCGGCCGTGTACACGACTCATAGTGTATGTATAAAAAAAAAAGGATATCAGGAGCATGCTCATACATTACACTGTGTTACCCTGACAGCGGCCTGTGTCACACTGACTCATAGTGTACTGTATAATAAGGATATACAGGGGTGCTCATACATTACACGTGTTTACCCTAACAGCAGCCTGTGTCACATGACTCTAGTGTCTGTATAATAAGGAGTATAAAGGGGCATGCTATAATTTCACGTGTTACCCTGAAGCGGGGTGTGTCACACTGATCATAGTGTACTGTATAATACAGGTTAAAAAGGAGCGTGCTCTTAATTCCTTGTTACCCTGACAGCAGCCTGGTCACATTTACCATAGTGTCTGTATAATACAGGTGTATACAGGGCGCGTCATACATTACACTGTTACCCTGACAGCGGCCTGTGTCACACTGACTCATAGTTTCTGTATAATACAGAGTATACAGGACGTGCTCTACTTACACTTTACCCTGACGCAGCCTTGTCACACTGACTATATGTACTGTATAATACAGGGTATCAGGAGGCGCTATACATTACCCCTGTGTTACCCCCGACCAGCCTGTGTCACATGACTCATGTTATGTATAAAACGGGTATAAGGAGCATGCTCTCATTTTCATGTGTTACCCTACGCGGCCTTGTCACACTGTCATGTGTACTTATAATACAGAGTATACGGAGCGTGCTCATACATTACACTGTTTACCCTGACAGCACCCGTGCACAGGACTCATGTGTATGTTAAATACGAGTATACGGGGCGGTCATACATTACCTGTGGTTACCCTGACGCAGGGTCACCTGATCTGTGTATGTTTTCAGGGTTAAAGGAGCGTGTAAAACCTTACACGTGTGCTACCCTTCAGCAGCTTTGGTCAACGACTCATTTTTTACGAAATACGGGGGGAAAAAAGGAGCGGTCATACATTTAAACTGTGTTACCCTGACAGAGCCCTTTTCAACTGACTCATGTGTACTGTATAATACAGGAGTATACAGGGCGGCTCATACATTACACGTGTATCCGACAGCGCCTGTGTCACATGACTCATAGTGTACGAAATACAGGAGTATACGGACGTGCCTAAATTTTACTGTGTGTTCCCGGGGCGCAGCCTGTGTCACATGAATCATAGTGTACTGTTAATACAGGGGTATCAGGAGCGGCTCATACATTAAATGTGGGTTACCCCTAAGGGAATGTGTCACATGACTATAGTGTACTGTTAAACAGAGTATACAGGGCGGCTCATACTTACACTGTGGGGTTACCTGGGCAGCGGGCCTGTGACACTGACTATAGTGTCTGTATAATAAGGGTATCAGGGGCGTGCTCATAATTACATGTGTGTTACCCCGACAGCAGCCTGTGTCACACTGACTATAGTGTATGTTAATACAGGGTTACGGAGCTCATACATTTCCTGTGTGTTACCCCCGACAGCGGGCCCGTGGTCCCCTGATCTAGTGTACTGTATAATACAGGAGTATACAGGGGGTGCTCATACTTACCGTGTTACCCTGAACAGCGGGGCCCGTATCATACCGACTCATAGTTTTTACTGTATAATACAGGAGTATAAGGAGCTGCTCATACATTACATTTTTGTTACCTGACAGCAGCCTGTGTCACACGGACTCATGTGTATGTATAATAAGGGGTATACAGGAGGGCCATACATTACATGTGTGTTACCTGAAGCGGCCGTGTCACACTGACTCATAGTTATGTATAATACAGGAGTATACAGGAGCGTCTCATCTTACACGTTTACCCTGACAGCGCCTGTGTCACACGACTCATAGGTACTTTAAAAACAGGAGTTTCAGGAGCGTGCTCATACATTACACTGTTTACCCTGACGCACCTGGTCAACTGACTCATAGGTATGTTAAAAAACGGAGTAACAGGGGGGTGCCATACATTACCGTGTTCCCGACGCAGCCTGTGCACATACTCATAGTGTACTGTATTTAAAAAGGGTATACGGAGGCGCTTTCCCCTACATTAAATTGT